>JAGDQP010009603.1:0-54049 GCA_022664845.1 Lepisma saccharinum
TTGACGACTGGAAACGTGTGGTATGGTCGGATGAGTCACCATTCACCCTATTCCAAACCACGGGCCGTGTTTATGTGTGGAGAACGCCCAAAGAAGCGTATGATCTGCAGTGTCTCCGCCCAACTGTGAAACATGGCGGCGGCACGGTGATGCTGTGGGCCGCAATATCATGGTTTTCATTGGGTCCTGTGGTCACACTTCGCGGACGCATCACTGCCAACGATTATGTCGCAATTTTAGGAGACCACTTGCATCCTATGGTCCGGATGTTGTTCCCGGACAATGACGCCATATTCCAGGATGATAATGCACCCATTCACACAGCTGGAGTTGTTGCAGCGTGGTTTGAGGAACATCGGGATGAAGTTCAACACCTCCCCTGGCCCGCCCAATCCCCAGATCTCAACATAATTGAACATCTGTGGTCCATCTTGGAAACACGACTCCGGCGACGATTTCCACCTCCATCCTCTCTCACAGAACTGGCCGATGCCCTGCACTAGGAATGGTGTAATATTCCACTTGCTACCATTCACGACCTCTATGCCTCCATCCCACGTCGCATCAAGGCTGTTCTGAAGGCGAAAGGTGGCCCGACACCATATTAATCTGGTAAGTTGCACTTTCGTTCAGGTGTTTCCATTATTCTGATAAGCATCTGTATATATACAATATATTTTGATGGTTTCTCTATTTTTAGAAAAAGCGCTGAATCCAAAACTGATGGATATATGTTTCATACCCTTGAGCGTCTTGAGATATGACATTATCAATAAGACGGTCCTATAATGTATTTTGATGTTGGCCGATCTACAATAAATATACTCATATTTGGCATCAGATGATAGCTCTAGATGTTTGGAAATGAACTAAATGAATAATACATGATGTCCACTAAATATACACTTATTTGCTATCAACTGAAAGACCTACGTGCCTGGAGTTAATCAAGAAGAGCAATATGGTCTATTCTTTCACACCCTTGAGCATATCGAGATATGACTTCATCAACATGGTCTCCCTATAGTAATATTTCTTATTAGAACGTGGGTAGATTTCCACTAAATATATCAATTCATGTTATTAAATGAAACCCCTAGTTGTGCAGTATTCTGAACAATCTACTGGTCAAAATATGACACTGTTCGATCATATCTGAACTGCTTTGAAAGCTTCATATAGATGAGCTTGAAAGAAGGTGACGTATAATCTTTGACCGATACTTCGATTTCAGTCCCAAAACAGAGCACAACTATTAAGGGCCAATTCTTTAGTATCACATCATCATGTTACTACATTGGACACCCATTTGCCAGCACAGCAGACCAGCTTGTCTGTAACATGTAATAAAAACATCTTATTGACCTTAGACGCAAACACTTACAAATAAACCTATCGATGCTTCAAACTGTTTTTCTGTTGACCAAACGTGGTAGGGATGTAAGGTACACACTATTCCAAAATGGATGACCATATTAATAAGGCATTTTTCAGCTGAAAATTCTCTAAGTCTAACGTCGAGTATGTTCGGAAAATTTAAACCAATGATGCCAGGTTCGATCTCTCAAAGGTGAATCTTCGCAATTAGGAAACGTTAGTACGGATGTATTTTTCTTCGTTTAGTGCAATATGTCAAAATTTTGCAATAAGTGTTGCAAACAGTAACATTCATTGAAATACGTAATGATAGAGTATTTCGAAACTAAGCATACTTCAGCATAGTTTAGCCTTTGGAATGTAATTTGGTGCAAAGACAAGCACTGTTTGAAGTACTTTGAATAAAACGAAAGCTAGAAAGAACTGAAGGCTACTTGAAAAGCAAACTGACAAAAACGTTTTCTGTAGGAACGCCTGAACTGTTTTCCACCCCCTTAATTTCATTTACACAGCATGTTTTTATTTCTATTAATGGCTAAAATACTTTTAAACTGGCTGTAATTCGCTTTTATATTCACATCCTTATAGTCTTTCTGAAATTGTTTTAGGCTAATGACGTTACCGCATTTTTATAGCCATACTTACGCAGTTCCAAAATCAACTTGGTCAGTGTTTAAGTAGTACAGTCTTCAGAGAGTTAGTCGTGACATGTTAGGGTCCATAAGAAAACCCTGCCTCTTCCTCTCACAAAAAAATAGATACTTTCACACTAGGTAATCATTGGTTGACAAAGCCAATAAATTGCAGAGATAACTAAATTTTGACTTAGGCTGCTACAAATAAACAATGGAATAACAGCTATTTGCAAAGGTGGTTCTCAAGCATAATGAGTGATTTTACAACATTCCCTTTGACTTTGTGTGTAGTTTCTCAACTCTGCGTCTAAAATTCGATAAATTCAAACAACCATATCTTGGAAGCGACAATAGGTAGAAAGAATCAAGTTTAACGTTCGACATAACCGACTTCGAATAATAATACATAATCTACAAGTTTAACAATTTTGCGCCTAAAATATTAAAATTCAACAAAATTCAAACCGCTATATTTGGAAAAGGTACGAGGAAGAGAGAAACAAATATACATTCAGCCTCACCGACCTAAATAACATGTAATTCGCGAGTTTCTAATTTGTGCGTCTAAAGTGTCAAAATTTGACAAAATGGAACGCCATATTTTGGAAGCAATAATAAGTAGAAAAAGTTGTTTTCTCATACAGGATCACCGTGAACAAAAAAACATAATTTGAATTTTTCATAGTTCTGACACCAAAAGAGAAAACGAAAAAAATCGCACTATTATATTTTGTCAACGGCAGCAACTAGAAAAATGTTGTTTTCGTATTTAATATACTCGTGACTAAAATAAATTGCGTTATATGTTTTCCATTTCTACGACCATTGGAGGGCGAAGTTAGCAAACTGACACCAAATTTGACCTTTGACCTATAGGTGACAATTTTTTTGCAAATAGTACTGAATGCCTACGTGCCAAATGTGAAACAGAATTTAAATATGTCTAACCGTTTACGAGATATGCACGGTTCAATATTTGACATTTGACCTCGAGGTCACCAATTTATTTACAAATAGTACCAATGCCCCTATATCGAATGTGAAAAGAGAATTTCAATATGTGTAGCCATTTACGAGATATGCACAGTTCAATATTTGACCTTTGACCTCGAGGTCACCATTTTCTTTACAAATAGTACTTAATGTCCCAATACCGAAAGTGCAAAAGGAATTTTATTATGTCTATCCGTTTACGAGATATACTCTGTTAAATATTTTACCTTTCACCTCAAAGTCATGACTTTATTCACAAACAGTACCTAATGAATAATTACCAAATATGGAAGGAGAATTTCAATATATCTAGCCGTTTACGAGATACACACGGTTCAATATTTGACCTTTGACTTCCAGGTGACCATTTTTTTCACAAAATAGTACTTAATACCTACATAGCAAATGCTAAAATTTGCCTAGGTTATAGGCTGTTGTATAGAAACTAATTTCAAATTTCTGTTATAACCTTTGCTATGTTAAATGGGGGTTGGTAAAAGTGCCGTAGATTTTTATAAATAGGGGATGGTCCGTGGCCTTTGTGTTGTGCTTGTAAATCCGTTACCTATGTAATCTCTGCTATGTTAAATAGGGAATAAATTGTAGCAATGTTGTTTCCCATCATAATCTACCTAAATCCAAAGTTTGGCAATTAGCCAAACTCGAAAAATAAATCGAAAAACACCCTCATTATGGCAACCCCTCTCATTTTTCATCAAAATCTACCTAATTCCGAAGTTTGGTATAGATATGACCAAAATTTGGGCTGTTAGGAACCATTAGGCTCCCATATACTATGGCTCGTAGTCTTTAGCAAATACACCACGATTGCTGGGGAAATAGTCTGCTATAACCACCTATTGCATGTTCTGTAGGCCTTCAGGGCTCATAGTTTTACTCTTGATCGTGGTTCCTAACTCCCCAAATTTTGGTCCCATCTTTAAAAAATTTCGAAATTAGGTAGATTATGATGAAAAACGACAGGGGGTTGCCACAACGGGGTGTTTTTCGATTTATGTTTTCGATATTTTCAGCCATTTGGGAGATTTTGGGCCTAATGTGGTCCTATTGCCAAATGTTTGGCCCATCTTTACCAAGTTTAGGAATTAGTTAGTTGGGGTTATCAGACTCTGGTTATACCGTAACCTATGTTAATAAAGGGTTGAAAGAAAAGTGTTGTAGTATTTTTTAAATAGAGATTGGAAAATTGGTTAATCTTTATGTTAAATACTTTCACGGGGTAGCCTATCTGCTATTTTAAAAAGTGTGTGTGTGTCTCTGCTATGTTAAATAGGGGTTAGGAAAATGGGGCATGGCTTTTCATAGTGTTGAAGGGCGTAATTTCTGCCATGTTAAATAAGGGTTGGAAAAAGTGCTCATACTCTTTTACAAAATAATACTACTTTTTTACAATTAAAAATAAGGGCCGTAAAAAGAATATAAAGTATCTAAATCTGGTTTCCAGATGTGAGCCAAATGTGCCAATTTGAGATAAGGTGACCACACTCTACTCCTTTTATTCGCCTTAAGGTTGATCCCGGCTATGCAGAGTAAAATAAACTATTTATTCTATAGTTTGAGTAAGGTAGTTTGTTCTAATCTTTTGAAATTATTAGCACTTCTCCTCATACGTTACGCGAGAAACTGACACATACATAATTGGGTAATTCCATGACAATTCATTCTGTATTGGAAGAAATGATTGCATCACCATTTTAAACAAAATTACGTATGTGTTTTCTTACATATCTGAAGATATTAGAACCACTTTTGAAAGAAAATAATGGTGCCCTTGTTTCTCGCGGTTCAACCAAATTTTCAAAATGGCGGGTGGCGTGCTTTACTACCGTAGACATGTACGAAAACCTGAATATCTAAAAAAAAAGAGCACAAGAGTTTAATGGAAAACCGTTGTGTAGCACTTGAAATGTACTGTGAACATATGGAATAACATTTACTGAATATTAATTTCTTTATTCCAATAATTAGGTTGAAAGTAGGTAACAAATTGTGTTAAATTTGATACTTAACAAATTTCTTGTGGTGAAGGGATTGAATAAAATTCTTCATTTTTTAATATTTAGACCTACCAAACAAGTTTATGCACGCAAACAATCATGGTCCTGAATCCCACCTCTTCTCTTCTACGGGGTTTTGAACATGGCCCTTTGCGAGAAATGACGGATATCGGACGTATAAGTCCGACAACCTTTTGTCAATAAGATACTTCTGAAAGCCAGAAATGGAATGCAGTAGCACAGACTCCATATTCATTACAGATTACTTTAAGCCCCGATATGTGGAGGTTTGTTCTTCATTACACAGAATTTCTTGAAAATAAATCTTCATAGCAATTGCAACTACAACAAAACTTCTATTTTGTATCAGGAACACTGTCACTTTTTCTAAATTCAGAGGATCATCAAATTATCGTGATTGTACTACTATTATCACCTGCAATTCGTTGTTTCCCAGTATACATGAATTAGAAATTGTAAGTTTTTATTTAGTGGTTTATTAATAACGAGGAATACCACTACATTTGTTGTGGTAATAATAATGTAATGCAATATTTATTAATCTTCTACGAACAGCATTGTGCTAATACACACCAAGTCACACACACACACAATAAATATAGATATACAGATAGCATATATATTGATATATAGCTAAACAATTAGGTGTTAAATATAGAAGTTTGATAGCAATAACATTATTTTGCAAAATAGTTGTTGATTAAAATTTTAAAAAATTCAATCTTTGCCAAAATCAGTTAATAATTTATGATGCGTTGTTACAAGGGAACAACTATTTCAAAATTTCCCCTCAATGCTCTCAATTTGAATTTTATTTATAACTTTTAGGGCGGGATAGGAAAGGGGAAAATATTCGCGAATGTGTTGACCAGGGCTTCTCAAATTGTAGATGCCATCCCAGAATTTGCCTGGTGTGACTGAGGAAAACTTCAATCATCATGATCGGCCACTGCGTTGAAACCACGACTGGCATTGAAATAACCATGACTATATTTATTCTAAATCGATCAACGTCATTATAAGAGGTACATATTATAGGACGGTGGCCATGTTGATGACGTCATATCCTGAAACGCTCTAAGGTATGAAACATATACCTATCAGATAAGGTTTCAATGCACTTTTTTCATAAACTATGAAAATATGATGCTCTCAGAGGTTAAACTAAGTAACTCCATTTATATACAAATTATTAAATCAAGCTGTATATTTTATTTGAAATAAAACAATTGTTCAGTAAACTTTTAAACAATGTTCTGGTTGGAAATCATTAACTATGAAGTTAGTCATTTTACCCACTAAAAATTATAGATGTTCTCTATCTGGTTTCAAGGCTAGCGCAATTTTAAAAAAAATATGGAGCTAAAGTTTGGATTCTAAATGCCTCATATATTGTATATACCGGAATTTGGGTTAAAGCACTTTGGCCTCGGACTATCACATCCACATCTGATTCATGGACAGGGTTGACAAACTAGCTTTTTTTTTAAGAAGAAGAATTTATCTTGATTTTTATTTAAATATTTTTATTTAAATCATTCATTGTATTTAAATCACTTCTGGCAGCGAAACGGGTTCTAAGAAAGTTTCTTCTTTAAATACTTTAACCATCAAAGAGTAAAATAAAATTCACAAATATATGATATACCTTAAGCTTAGCTAGGGAACATAGCTGTGGGAAATGGTAAATTACAAAAACTAGTAAGAAGTTTGAGGCAGGAAAGCAGACATGACTTTTCTGACGAATCTGACTGATGGTGAATTTACACAGGAAATAGAACACGTAGGAAACTGCTGTTTTTTTTCGTCAAGAAACGATCAATGAAGTAGTTTCCAAGAGATATACGCCATAACTAGGTCCGATAAAAAAACGGTTAGAATGGTGTCACCTTCCATTCTAAAATGACGTATATCTTCATGTCTTCCGGTAATTGTAAATTTTATAATCGTAATTACGTCTTTTGGCCAGACTATTTATCCTAAATAAAGTTTTCTAGGATTTAGGTTTCTTATGGTAATATTTCATAAAATATGAGAGCCATTTTGGGACCGCGGTAACTCAGCCTTAGAGCGCTGAGTCTGAGAATGTTCTGATGCGTGGGGTCCCGGGTTCGATCTCGACTCGTGCCGTGAGTTCTGTGCTAAACAAATAATATCTTGTTTATTCTCGAGGTTCTCGCGTTTCTTTGCACTTTCATCATTCCACCAATTCTGTCATCATCATCCATTCGAACTGGGCAAAAGTTGCCTAAAAGTCGTAAATAAAATTCAATTTAATATTTAATATTTAATATAGCGAAATCAATAGTGGATATTCAGCTTTGCAATTTGATTCTTCAGCATACACATAGTTAAACGTTATGCGTTCATTAAGCATAAATTGTTTCTGAGCAATTTCTATAGAAACTTAATAGTAAGAAATACCTTTTGCGTAACAAGTATGATAGAACATTTATTTGTTTTGTAAACAACATATGGATCCTTTGTTTTCTGTGTGTTTGTTCTCATATGAATTACCAAAATAAACATATCTCTAATGTAACTTGTAAACTTATAACGTGGTTTGAGCTCCTATACCTTCTCATCAAAATCTTCGCATGTAGCCATGCAATAAAAAAAGAACCAATCAAATAATTTGTTAAAATTATTGGCCCATCACCTTCTGTACTTAGAGCCTATCATCATATAAGAACTAAAATATAAATTTCAAGCTTATACACAGATGATTTCAATCAATCAACCTTTTTTATAAAAGTACAAATTGTATTATAATCTCAGAAATTTAAATCAAAATTATGTATTGTAGAATATTAAAGATTACAAATTGTATATTGAGATATATTTAAAAAGATACAAGGAAATTTGAATGTTCAATGCACACATTCTGGTGGTTTTCTGCGAATAATATGAACTTCGCTAACATCAATAAAATATGAACAGATATAGTTTTCGTCGCTAAAGATTAAAACTGTCACAGTATATCTTTAAAATAATCTTTAATTTTGACTACATATTATGATTGAGTCTCACGTGCATTTTTACATAATAATCATACTGAACTCAAAGAAGAGAAAGCAGCAATTAGATTAAAAAATAAGTAGTTTTTCTAGTACAAAAGGAAATAAACCAATATTATCAAAACATTCTCCATATGCGGAGAAAATATGTAAAATGGCATCAATGATCACTTTCTTTACTACTCGGATCCGTGTTAGAAATAATAGTTGCATATAGAGAATGTTGATGCAAAATTTGAGATTTTAAAATGTTGTTAAAATGTTAATAGAATTAATATGTGATGACCACAGGAATATAACGTGCTTTGTCCATCTTATTGATTTTACAAGAGAGCGTTTTAAAAGTCCAGAATTAGCGTTGCGTATACCTAAACATCAAATATAGATTTCCTTGTACAGAAGGATTATGCATATTATATTCATGCAAAATAGCTTGTTAAAAACGTATTTCAAAGAGTTAACTGATGGCACTATAGCTCAATTTAGCCAAACTGAGTCCTTATTTGTTATTCACCAATGTTGCAGTGTTGGGCTAGCGCTCGGGGGCATAGACAGTACCATATGTTAGTAATGCGTGACGAGTTAACAATATCGTATGTTATTTATGGTATGTAACATTTTTGAAACGTATGTCGATTACAATGTGCGATAGGTTAGGCTAGAAACGCAAATTTTGCATACGAAAGGTGAGGTAAAATAAGAATATTGCGAAAAAACGGAGCTTGGATCAATGTGCGAATTGATTTAGGTTAAAATCAAATGTTGCATACTGACATTGGGTTAAAATATGCTGTATACGTGTACGATGTTAATATGTAGGGTATACGTAATATGCTATGTGTCCCTTACATCAATCTCGTAAACGTTTTCCACTAATTATTGATCTGCGAGTAGTAACGTCACATGATCGGTTTCTGTCTCTCAGCATGCGGGCGTAATAAAATTTATTTTTAATTTTTTAAACACTGGAGCCGATAAAAGCGATACCAAGTGACAAGACTGCACTGTTTCCCGATGATGCTTACTTAAATGGTGTAATTTTAAACAATCCATAGGAAGCCTGTCAGGACGGCTAACCCCGGGATTTGAAAAAGGGTATTATACTATTCTATATGCCATTATAAAGAATTATATCAGTATATACTCTCCTCCGCAATTCTTAAGATTTTACACTTCCTTCTGTCTACAAATCGATTTAAAAGAACCGTGGAAACACCGATGCTGCAAAATGCCATTCGAAACGCGGATGCTTGAGCGTCCTACTTTGTGGGTCAAGAGAATTTCCAAGTTTCGTCTTTACAATAGAACACTGATGTTAAAATAGTATTTTAAGTAGGAATATGCCATTAAAAGCACAAAGTAATAGAAACAAATTTTGTTTAATAAAAGACAATACTACCCTTCCGAAAGAAACGCTGGACTGGGCTCTTCTAGAACCCTGTGAGGATGTTAAATTTTGCCAACATTACAGCTTTACATGTAACGTATAGGCCTACGTATGTAACACTATTTTCTACAGTCGACATTTTATGCTTGCTTCACCCCAATAAATTATCCATAGGAAATGCCCTGTCTTCGCTGAATCAAAGTCCTCATCTTTCTCTGTCACCTTCCTGAGCTTCCTACTTCAGTCGTACGGTAAAATGTGATCACACAAGTGATTTCACAATTACGTTATACACAAAATTAAAGTAAAAAGTAACTGTTATCTGACGTCCTATACTCTGCTTTTGTGAAAGCATGATGTCACATAAACATCAACACTTGCATTAAGAAAGAAACCGTTACCTAAAAAAACTGTTTATAATATTCGAATCACGTAAGTTTTACATTTACTTTTATCGATTTGAAATCTTTGTTGAAAAAGAGCAAATAAATAAGGAAATATGCTAATTAAAAAAAATCTAAACATTTTACGAAATGACTTAGATGCTGAAACTGTTGACAAGATAAAGACATTCCCCATCTGCACCCTAAAAATAGTAGATTAGATATAGCGATACTATGGTCAAGTGGACCATAAAATATGGTTATTTTGGAACCAATATTTTTATGGTTGTATTGACAAAACTTTTATTGTTAAGCGTGTTTTGTTAATCCAACAATAATGTTATGGTTGTTCTCAACAGCTTACAATACACAAACTAACAATACGTTATTGTTGAATTTACAGTAAATCAACCTGAGAAGTTGTACCTTTTTTTCTGTTGGTAGTGTAAGTTTTACAACAACTGGTCTTTATACTACTAGCATTCTAGCATTTGCAGTGATAATATTATAACCGCAAATTAACGAAAACGTTCGCGCTGAGAGACTAAAATTTGCCTCGTGTATAGGCTTGAACTATAATGTTCGGCGTTCTAAAAGTGTTAAATTGTAGACGATCTTCTTAATGCTAACTAATCTAGCTCCCCCAAAGGGCTATACTCTCTTTCCGGGAAAGAATATATGGAAGTATAGGAGTAGCATGGATAAGGTGGATGGTCTTTGTGGTGGAATATTATCCGTAAAAAATATTTATTTTCATTTAATCAAAATAAGGACATTATGAGTTTTCTCATAAGCATATTCTTTGGGAGGGTTTCTATTATCTTCATTATTTTGTGATGAGAGATGAGTAGAAGGGCGGCACTTGACTAACTTTCTTAAAAAATGCCCCTTTTTTTCAGGTCTCGCTGATAGCCAGGAGTCAATTTTCCAGGGCTGTACAATATTTGGTGTCATGAGTTTTGGAACCAAATGTGGTTTACTTTTTTGGAACTAGATTTTGGTACTTTTTGTTCTCTTTTAGGACCCTTATTTCTAATTGTAAAAAAAAGTATTATTTTTTTTGTAAAAGAGTATGACCCCTTTTTCAACCCCCCTATTTTTCAACGGCACCCCCAATTAACAGTAGAAATTATATAAATACGTCCCTTACGCCTTTCAACACTATGAAAGGCTACGACCCCCCCGCCTATTTAACATTACACTGAACATAGTGCATAAGGCTACGACCGATATTTAACATAGAGATTACACAGGTGAAAGGGTTTATAAGGCTATGAAATTACACAGCAATATTTTACGGCACCTTTTTCCAACCCCTAATTAACATGGCTTGAAAGGCAGTTAACAATGTATTTTCCACCCCCTATTTAAGACTTAATTTAATTCACATTATAAAAGAGTACGGGGCTATTTTAGGACCTAACAACCTATATACACTTGTGGTTGTTGTGAATTTGATTAGAATTTAATCTATTAAATAAAGATTATGAGCCATATTGTAGATTTCAAAATGGCATAAAAGTTAATGAATATATTTTTCAACGCCCCTTACGCCTTCCAACACTACTATCCGCTATTTAATATTACACCCCCACATAGTGCACAAGGCTACGACCTCTATTTAATATAGCAGAGATTTAACCACACATTGTGCACAAGGCTACGATTTATTCTCTACGGTCCACTCCCTATTTTATAAAAGACTACGGCACCTTTATCCAACCCCCTATTTAACATAGCAGAGCTTAGACCAGTGCATAATTTCGTGAAATGGGGAACGAAGGTTATTTTGCAACCCTTATTTACTATAGTATAGATTTTATAAAAGACTACGAAGCCTTATTTAATATAGCAGAAATTATACAGCTATTTAAAAAAAAACAACACTACTTTATAAAATAGTATGACCTCTGTTTCTAAACCCATACAAATTACACCATATAGAGCCTTCTTGAATACATTTTATACAGGTTAGATTTTATAATTATAAAATACATATAAACATGGGCCTGATATTGTCTCACTTGTATTATATTAAAATATTTAAAAAAGTATGTTTAGTTTTTAATTAATTTTATTAAAATGTAATGAAAAATATTTCAAAAATGTTTTCCTCGCACATATATTTTTATACAATTATTCTGTAAAACACAAGTAATATATATGAAAAATTGCCATGAGTTCAAGTTTCGTGGAGTAGAAGAAGAAGAAGAAGAAGAAGATTTCCTGGAGATGAAGATGAAGAAGAAGAAGATGAATTAACAGCAGCAGCAGCAGAAAAAAAGAAGAAGGTTTAGGTAAGTAGGTTTTTTACCAAAATAACCTAATTAAAAATTAAGATAATAGCAATAATTGGAAATGTAAATGGAAAAGCTTGTATTTTTAAAATTTTGTTTATTTCTTCACAATTTTTTTTACCATAATAACCTAATTAAAAGTTATTACATTATGAATAATTATAATTATAAATAATTATTAATATTTGGTAAAGGAAATAAAGTATTGAAATTGTGTTGTTTCTATATATTTTGCAATATTTCACATTGAATACCCCAAAAGGGGGTGATTTAGGGTTAAAGGTCAGATATATAATTGCGTATAACTCGTAAACGAAATAACATATTAAAATCCTGTTTTCAGTTTCGGTATAAGGGTAGCAAATAGTTTATGTAAAAAAGTGGTGACCTTGAGGTCAAAGGTCAAATATATAATTGTGTATAACTCATAAATGGAACAACATTTTAAAATTCTGTTTTCGGTTTTGGTATAAGGGTAGTAAATAGTGTATGTGAAAAAAGTAGTGACCTTGACGTCAAAGGTCAAATATATAACCCTGTATATCTTCTAAACGGAACAACATATTAAAATTCTGTTTTTATTTTTGGTATAAGGGTAGTAAATAGTTTATGTGAAATAGGTGGTGACCTCAAGGTCAAATCTCAAATATGTAATTGTGTATAACATTAAACGTTCCCACATAGCACATTATGTATAATATATATCTGAAAAATGTATAGAGGTCTAGCCCATGTCTAAGGTCTGACTGTGATATCTACTGGACGTCTAATATATATTTGAGAACGATATTTACCAGTGACCTCTTTTCATGTGACTGGTAGATATCTAACATACGTATATTATATTGTGTTTCATGGCTTGAAAACGCGTTTGTCTTTTGTTTACCCAAGGCTTAACGGAATGCGTTTGTTCTTTGATCACTTGACTACTAGCGCCAACTATGCGCTGCTGTCGTTGTACGGTGACTCAGCTAGTGGGAAGGAAGAGCACAACGGTCTATATTGGATTAGGAAGAAAATGATTTAAACAAGAGGACAATTTTGGAATCAGGTACGTACGTGAACATTTATATCTTGGCTGTTGGTTAGTACCCGAATCATGTATGTCCGTTCTCCTGTTCTTGTTTTTATTCATAGGCACTTTGTAATTGTGTGACCTTCTACTTACGTTTCCTCTTACTTAAGTTACGTTTCCGCTTCTTCGTAGGTATTACTCCGCGTATAGCAACTGTTAATGTTTGTGTTTTCTGTGGAGGCTACGGTTGACGTACTGTTTTGTTGTCTACTCTCTTTCAGTCCTGCAGTTGTCTACTCAGTCCTGCAGTTGGTAATGAGTGAAGCAAAATAAATATTTTGTCTCGCAAAACATGTGGAATTTAAATTAAAACTTTGTCTACATTGCGCATTCGTTGTCTTTTGGAAAGCTTGTTTTCAGGAAGTACGTAGTATCTTGCCTGTTTTGTGTGATTTCATCGCCTAATTCTTAACCTAAAAGAAGTTTGCAAATTTCATCATAATATTTATCATCACGTTGGGGATTACTGATGTTAGCCAAATTTTCCACTTGACTTACGGTTGCAAAACATTGTAGGTCTTTAAATTGAATGTCTGATGGTTGGGTAATACTTCAGTGTATCTACTGAAGCCACTTTCTATGTTACGGTCTGATGGGGTGAAAACTGGCGTGTAATCATAAGAAGATTGTTCGATTTACCAACGTGCACATATTGGCTGTAGTCCTTTTTGTATTTGAAAATACGTTAAACTACGATTATCAGTGAAAAGAAAAATATGTCTTCCTACCAAGTAGTAATAAAAATTTCGAAAACTTGCAATTATACTCAAAAGTTCAATTTGATATATTGCAAGCCGTCGTTCAGCGTCAGTTAACAGTCGGCTGAAGTAAGCAATTGACCACAAATTTGAATCTATTTTGGGGTCGTCATTGTTGTTACATTGTTGATACAAAGACGAATAGATCGTATGATCTTTGCAGCATAGAATTGACATAAGGGTAGCATCCACGGTTGCATAGTGTGAGTAGTTTTATAATAGCGTTTGCCGAATGTAAATTATATCAGCTGTGTTATCTCCACTTGGTAACTGCGCACCTAACAATGTTGATTTGTCGTCGCTAGTAACCAAAAACTCGATTGTATTGTATATGGTAGATATTATATGTAATGTGAAGGAATCAACTAAAAAATATTGTGCTTCCAAAAGTTTGACAATTGTCTTATTTTTAAACGTGTGTATAACGTCTAACCTCTGTTGTTCACCCTGTAAATCAAATGCCTAAAAGATAAAACGTAGAAGTTTTTCCAAAGGGATTGGTGTCAGCATTTGATTCGTTCTTTCCGTTTGTGCAATGTTGTGTGAGATGTAATGTTTAATATCTCCTACACACTGTATTGCTTGAGTAACGATCAAGGGATAACTTAAGTGCTGGGTTTGTATGTCTACCGGATCTATGTTTTCTGGGTGAATAGAATTCCACTGTTCTCTTGAAAGATGACAAAACATTATTATGGGATCTAACCGATTCGAATACAATTCAAACAACGGCGTTACAAAACCACTACGTGAACGTCTCGAGAATTGCGCAGTAACGGCTCGAAAAACAGTTGTAAATGTCTCAAAAGATGGTTGATTAAAGTAGTAGATATTTCAATACATTTGCATTGAAATATACAATAAGAGAAAATATTACTCCACCGAAACGATACCCACACCCCATCACAAAATCACTGACGATTAGTCTTCGAATTCATTTTTCAATATAGTACCTTAAGATATATAAGGTAATCGATTTTTATCCAATTCGAATAATTTTACAAAATTCATAATTTTCAAACGTCGAACCCATTTTAATAAACTTTATATCGTAAAAAATATGACACAATTTTGGACAAAGTAAAATAAATCACGCAACGATAGAACAGATTAGAACTATAGTAGAGATCCGTCAAATGGACAATTAAATCATTATATTAATAACAAATAATTAAGACATTTCCAAATATTTGTGTTTTAGAAGTATTCTATAAATTACCTTCACTTTTCGAATCAGATTTCAATTAATCATTTCATCCATTAAAAGTACTAAAGACAACCATTCATTTGACACATGACTTTCAATATATTTTCTTCAGGAAAATTGGTAATGAAGTAGATTACGAAAATTCATCACTTACCTAGAACGAGAAAAAAACGACTTTAGTATCATTTCATTGTATTATATCCACATATCACATCAAAAATAATAACATTGGCACAATATAATTAAAAGAAAAACAACGAAATTATTAGAAAACTAATTACCTTTACATAATATTGACGTAGGACAATAAAACACCTCCTTCATTCCTCTCAACAATAACACAAAAATTATATCCGACTTCCTCCTTGAGTATATTTATTCTTAACATCATGGTGACAAAGAATTCCGTCAGGCATGCGTCGAAGCGCGCCGGACTGACTTCGCATGCAGCCGTATAACACAGAGACTCATTTACTTTAACTCTCACGTCCTCCCCGAATATGAATTCAAAATTTTCATCTAACAACTCTCCGAAAATTCCGTAAGATATTCCTCGCAACCGATCTTCGACAAAAATGAAACGTTTCCAATACAAGCCAAGAGAAACTACGATCGCAACTAAATTCTAGAATTTATGAATATCTTCAACACACCTCCCTTATTTTTCAAACTGCTTACTTTAAACTTTTAATTAGCCAGTCCGAGCCCAACTTCCCGAACTTTAACAAATAAAACTAATGTACGCATTCACCGAGTTGGGCAACGGGAAAGTTCATCATCTCAGAGACTAACGTCTCACCACCCGGAAAAATGAAAATCAAAACTCATTATCATTTAAGGTACATGACCTCAACTGAGCGCTTCATTAAATGACACCAAGACGCTATGACGACAATCACTTTTATTGCCCTCCCAACAAGAGCTTCTTATTATTTCACCACACAAATTAGCATAAAATAATAGTAATAATAATAAGTTTCATTATCTTTCCCGAAATTCCAAATTTGTTCAAAGAAACAAACCAGTACAAAATTTGGACTAATTGATTTATTCATAAACCTTATTCTTGTGACAGGCATAAGCAATTCCACTAATGTTAATCCCAAAAATAAAATTATACGTTATCAATCATCATAATTAGGAATAAAATATAATATCCAAACAAGTATCTTGTACTGAATTCCCGATATTTATTCGAACGCATATAATAGGAATTTCTACATTCATACCACCCAAGATTTTATAACATCAAGGAACGCTAAGTTCAAGACCGGAATATCAGAATAGTACCAAACGAAACGCCATAACCCTACCATCCCATTAAAACTTTGGAATTATGTATTATAATTATATTTTACGTACCCAACATTTATCCAATAATGTAGCATTTTTCTTATTAATAAGGTGAACTTATTAATGTTATCCATTGCATTTTTATTTTTTTTAAGATGAACATATTGACGTTCTCCATTGAATTTTTTCTTTCAATTAGTTTATATAACCGTAGAGTAGACAATATAACCGCAATTAATTTTAGTAGTAGTTTAAAAAGAAAAAATGTAGGAACTGTAGTCAGACCGACCTGCGAAGCCATCACCCTACCACCCCATTAAATTGACGCGGAAAAATCCCTTTGATAAAAGAAGCATTTTCATTAAAAAATTAATAGTGTTTAGTATTTAAAATGTATGTGTAATTTAAATCAGAGGATACATGGTTCAGTGCAATATTATTTAAGCATTGGTTGTAAACCAAGAAACTATGATTTTCTTTAGTTATATATTTTGTTTGTTTCATTTTACTTTAATTATAGTTCATAGAGGAAATTATATTAAAAAGATTTTCATATTAATGACAAATTGCTTTTTTAATGTAGAATCTTACTTTCACTTTTACTATCTTCTTTTTTGTTCCTACA
The DNA here is from genome assembly GCA_022664845.1 of Lepisma saccharinum. Classification (NCBI taxonomy): domain Eukaryota; kingdom Metazoa; phylum Arthropoda; class Insecta; order Zygentoma; family Lepismatidae; genus Lepisma; species Lepisma saccharinum. The sequence continues at coordinate 17,087 of JAGDQP010009603.1, forward strand.
CATTGTTATACCCTTTAAAGCAACAATACCTATAGTAGTTTATTTGAAATTTAAATTTCACTTTCAATTCTATGTTGCGTACTTCAAAGAAAAGTAGATAACACGCTATTGATGAGCTATCCGCCAAACGTCGCTAACATTAGTTAAGATCCATTCGAACCAAATCCAAAACGTTAATTTTGCCTCAGAAAAAAAAACTATAAACATCTTAAACTGAAGTTTCACCGCTTTGGAGCAGAAACCTGGGGAAATCAAGTCTATTCCGTTTTCGACATTTCAATGAAGAACTTATTTTTGGCAAATATCATCTCCATATCCAGTTTACAAGTTCGTTGCACCGACAACCCCAGCCCCAGAACTTCAAGTACAATATATCGTAATTTCACCCCACATATTGGAACTTCTAGAGAAGAAATTATCATTAAATCCCAGATATTGGACACCCCAGGAATCTTCAGAAAGAAGAATTATTTTTTTGGAAGTAGCCCATCAAACATATCAACTTAAGGAGCAGTTACCCCAGTTACCCCTTCAGGACCAGTTACTCCAAGAAGATTGGGCAAATCAACCCCAAATTTTTCAGTGATCAATAACCCATAAAATTAAACAGCGAGTTTAATCCCAGTGGAAAATTTAGAAGTGACCGAAGTTTTATACCCACCCTTGCGAAAACAGTGAAACATTATATTCCTATATTGATCAAACTACGGAAAATTTCAATCCCAGTGAGTGTATCACTACCTATTAAGTGGAAAGCTATAATATTTCAAGTGTTTACATTTACCCCAGTGGTCTCTATAAAACTATTACCGGAAGTGTATAAACAATGAACATAGTGAACAATGAACCTTTATTTGTGTACTTTTAGTAACGACAAACATTTTTTGGACATATTATCCAGTAAAAATACTCAGTGTCATCTTCCGAACTGTACAAAAAGAGAGTAACCAGTGGACCCAGTGAGACAAATTGCTTTGATTGAACTGTGTGTATAATGAATAACACCGTAATTATTAGTCAGTGAAGTGTTAACTTCGAAATGTATAACTATTAGTGTCGATTCATTAACACTCGGAATTCATTCCATATTGCCGTATTTACTGTCAAGCTATGAACTATAATTATTTATGGTAATATTTATATTGTATACTATTGTAACAAAACATTATTAGCTATCATATTACCGAATTCTTCACTATATTTCAGCTTGCTCCACTTACTTCTTGTTCCACTACTCGGCGGAAGGAAAAAAAAACACACAAAACGAAACGCTGGTGATGGAGTGCTACATAGGAACAGTGAAAAATTCGAAACGATAAATTTTCCAATTAATGCACTATTATCACTATTTAACACGATATAAAAACTAACATTTTATCTACATCAGCTTGGACTCAGTGATTGTTCTGGTTCACAAGCAAATGCATACATACACACATGTGGTTAGTGTGTCATGATACGCTTATTTCAAATTGTTGCAGACGTTGCATTTATGAACGACACAACCAGCCTTCAGAGACTCTTTCTAACTTTCTTAAGAGAATTACATATACTAGTGTATCTTTAAGGACGTTTAAGAACGATGAATAATTTGACAATAGCAAAGACTATCTAAAAGTTAATCAGTTATAATATATATATATATATTTCTTGTATTCATTATTATCCATTGTGTACTCAGTGAAATTATATTTCATAAATTAATAAAAGGAAAAACAGTAATAAGATAAGATAAAATGAATTGTATGGGCTGTAACAAAAGCAGTAATGTATTCAAAGTGTTTCTTATATATATCAATTCATTTCTAGTAGTACTCTATGTCTTGAGTATAATCTTGTGTTACCTAATGTCATGTTAATTTTCAAAATGTTATACAGTGTTCTCAAAATGTTGAGTCACATTTTTCTACTAAATAATTTTATCTCTAAAACAAGTATAACCAAGTAAAATTATTTTTTTAAAGACTGGCAAATGTGATCAACTCCAGTTTTAAAATTATTGTTATTTTGCGTGAATTTAATTTAACTATGCATTCAATTTTATAGAAATTATCCTCATTTATTGAAAACATTTAATTATGTTGCAAAAATTCTCAGAAATAAAAAATCTGGCGGGCAGAATTTTTCAACGCGAACTCTTTTAACATTGAGCATGTGGAAAACACACACACATACGTAAATAATGACGTGGATGAGTTGTTCCACTTCCCTTTAAGCGACCATCTTAATTACGATCAGGAACACATTCGATCGGCACATACATGCGCCAGTATTACGAACAATACGGTATATCAGAGCAATGAACTAGAATAGCCTCAATAAATTTCGTCATCCTGAAAACCATATAAAAAGGGCCACGGAGATGGAAAAGATCTCGAGTGCCCACCAACCACGGTAGCGAAGACTTCTTTAGGGGGAAGCTCTGCAGCCAAAGTTGATCTTTTTTCGTCAAGAAGCAGCATTTTTTTATATCAGAAACATTTTTTTTGCTTAACAACTTTGAGAAGACATCAGGAGAACACAACTTCCAACTTCATTTCTGAGGTATGTTTCTTGGATTTTAAAGATCCATGTGCTTGAATAATATCTATTGTCTGAACAACGTACACGCCCTGTTAACTGATTTAAACTTACTTTCATTAGCCAGATTGAATATTTTATTGTGTGCCGTACGCTCATGTTTTAAGCCTCTCCTTGTTAAAAATTTTGCGCCTTTTTAAGGAAAATGTAAATCTTGTACCTTTTGATTCCTAAAGTTAAAGCTCATAGTATCCCGAAAGAAAACACTATTTTAGTTCATTTCCGTTGAACGTCCCTCTCGTTAAGTGCTCACCTTTAATCTGAGTTACGCTATTTCACGTTTATTTATCCCTCAAATTGTCAAGACTAAATCTACCTAAATGACGCACCAAATTACCACCCTTGTAAGCAAAAGAATCATTTGAGACATTTACACCTATTTTTGGAGAAACTACTGCGTATTTCTCAAAACGTTCACAGTATTTAGTAAGAATGTAGCCTTACGTTTTGAAGCTGTTTTTGGATTTCCTCATCTGTTAGATTCGGCTCTACTCCTCTTACAACAACAGACAGCATCGGTGGTATTCGTGGAGGTCGCTGATGTTTTAGTTGCGGAGTGTCGAGTCGTGTGAACTTCGTTGATTGTCCAAAGATTTCCAGGCTATGTTTATCTCGGATTCTTTTAGTTAAAGAAGGATCATCAGATTTTATAATAATGCCGTTTCTGGTAGGAATGATCCTGATGATAGTATCTCTTTGTACATACGTAAGGAATTGTAGAAGAAACAGTTTGGACATTTGGAATTTAGAATCAAACTTCGTTAATAGAAAAGAGTGTGATGAACTGGTACAGGTGACGGAAGAGGAGTCTTCATAGTCGCTATTTTCCATGTCTTGATCTGATTCAGAATCGCTCATGGTATGAGTTTTCGTGGATGGGGGTGAAGATGGCGACTCTTGGAACTGTCCTTCGTTGAGGATACGAGCTGATCAGTACTGCGTTTTTGTCTACCTTGTGGTTTGACTTTGATCATTGCTGAGTAAAATGGTGGATCATGGTACTACGGTGGTCCAGATACTTGTTGAGGTAGATGATATCGTCCAGTTTGTAATTTTTGATTCGAAATTATGAACGATATGCTGAAGGTCAAAAGATGAGAAACGTACAGGCATTTGCTATTCCAGTCAGAGCCAAATGAACGTGGAGCGTTGTAGAAGTCGTGATGACTGATCTGTCGGACAAACTTCACCCTCCGACACTAAAGAGTGCCGCCGATCCTAAAAGGATCGTATGTCCACTATTCTTCCTTTACGTTTTGCAATACAAGGTCCTCGGTAGTACACTAACGTATGAAAGTTAGGTTAGCTTAAGTTATTCAAAAACTCTGGCTTTATTGTATCTACAACAAATGTTTCAACTTACTGTCCATTTCATAAAGACTGGCCCCTGACTTCGCGGTTCTATTATGACGTAACTTCAAAACTTATATTGGATTGTCGTACCTCGTTGGAATTGTTAGAATGTTGCCTTTTTAATACTTGACAAATAAAATTTGACTTTGTAATATGTGGGGAGAAAAACACACAAATTAGTGAAAAAGTGCGAATTTTTTAGTATTTTTTTGGAAACTCCATGTTTACACAACTGTATCTCCGAAATGAGATCACGTGGAAAAAATTCCTGTGCACGATTTGTAGATGCATATATTGGCTGTAATATGTGAGAATCTTAATTCTCTTCACTTAATACTTTTCTTGTAATTAAGTAAAAACTGATATGATGTTATCTCTGAAGTGCCGCGGTGTATTATCAATCTAAAAAAACTAATAGAAAGATCCTGAAGTACTTTCTACAACCAGTTTGTTTTTATTTGTTTTTACAGCTAAACAATAACTGAATTGACATTGTAAAGTTAGCTGTTGTTCACTCTTCTCTATCGCAGCTCATAGGGGGTGACAACGTTGCCACATCACCGCCCGCGTTTTTCGCCCTCACTGCCCGCGTTTTTAGCCCTATTCGCTATAGCTACTATGCTGTGCGAGAGAGGAGTTTTTTCAAAAAGTGTTTTTATTTGAGTGCTGATTTAACCTACTATATAGTTAGTGATTAGTTTGTTTTAGTTACGTATCTTCGTTTTCAACATGCATCACCTGCGAAGTTTTAAGAAGTCTATGGTTATCAAAGCTCGAGTTTATTTTGATGCAGAGAAAGAGCAGGGTGTAAGTAATTGCATATATCAACCAGTAAAGCGTACGGCCGAGTGTCTTGGTGTTAGTGAGCGAACAGTAAAACGAGTTACAAAAGAACACCGTGAAAGTGGAGACATTTCTTCCTCAAGGAAAAGTTCTGGCAGGCCGGAAGAATATGCATTGGATGAGTTTTTGCAAGGAGTGATTAGGCGAAAAGTGCACGATTTTTACGCGGATTCGGAATTCCCTACTATAAAGAGTCTTTTGGAAAAATTAAAAGTCGATGTGAGGGATTTTCCAGATATGAGTGAGACAACCCTTTGGCGGCATATTAGGAAAATCGGGTTTAAATACAGGAAATTTAACAAGAAACCAGTTCTAATCCACGGACTGTGATGGCTCCGAGGTAATGGGCTTCAAACTCCAGTGCATGAATGATATAAGCTCCATTCTTGTTGTAAGCATCCTAATATGGTCAATATGTAAGTCTATTATGTAGTTTCTCGTGATGGAGAAGTTTGCTATGTTGAAAACATTTTCTTTATAAAAATCGGAAATACTGTTTTGAAGGACAAAGTGCTTAATTTTTCAATTTGTTTGTGGTCTTTAGGCAACTTTTGCTCAGGTCGAGATAAGGGAGGGGAGAATATGTGAGGAGTCAGTCGGGGCTTAGTTTGGACGTACCTTCCCGACATTCACCTGGTGTGACAGGAAATTTAAACCTCAATCGGCATAGGTAGTTACGTGGTGCAAAGTTCGAACCCGCGTACCTGCTCATTGCCATTCCGAAGCCATCGACGTTACCACCTGTACTACGAACCTTGGTACAAAGTGAGTGCTGTAACATAAATTAGTACAAAATGTGTGCTGAAACAGAAATCGATACTAAAATTCCACTTACGAATGTTGATAAAAGTTGAACGAATGTTGGTCTTCGTAACGTAATAGTCAGGCATGTATTCAGAAGTTCGTTTTGCTAGGAGTTCAAGGGCATAAGGGGGTCCAAGTGGTATCTGGGCATGAAATGTATATTAAATACATATAATTACACCTACAGTTATACTAATTCTACCTAAAACTCTGAATATGGAGGGGGTCAAGACCCCAGGACTTACCCCTAAATACATCCCTTGTAGTAGTAGTTGTAGTAGTTATAGTAATAATAGTAGTTGTTGTGTCGATATACCAGCTGTTTTCCAAGATACTCTCGTGTGAAAACGTTTTAAAATGTTTATTTTGAGCTTTTTAATAAATATCCCGGAATTTTACACTGCAAAATTGACATGCCCAATGGTTATTCCTATTTCTAAGATGTATTAAGAGATTCATAACCTTGCATAACTAAAAGTCTACTCTTTAACTTACTATTATAATATTTTGTTTCTTTCTTGCAAATTGTGCTCCGCGCCCGTAGTCTTTATCGCGGCAACACGGCACGAGACGGCCTTCACAGCGCTGCCGCACTTCCAGTTATTTTGTACTGTTTCTTTAAGCGAGGGCATTTAAAGGGAAGATTGGGATTGCAACATGGCTTTCCGCTTACCGTACATAGCAATGTTAGACTAACACAATTTAGGCATATTGCTGGGCCTTATAATTTTGTAAAATGGACATGCGGACAACTACAACTTGTTTACAGTCATTAAAATAAGCCTTAGCAATGCTGAAGTAAAGGAAATAGCATTTGGTCCCTACTTGTTTATAGTCATTGCTTTCGATGAAACATATATCGGGTTAATGGAAAAGGAAGGCAAAATATTTCAAAGTAGTTGTTTAAATGTAAGAAAACAATGCAATCATATATTTGTTATCAAACGATTTGGCAATATAATTACTTTGCTTTAATGTACTAGACATTGGCAGAAGTAGAACAAATCTAGGGGGCGTGGTAGGAACTTTCAATGAGAAAGCTGGGAATTCGTGATGTAAGGTTTCCATGTGAGGCCAGTAATTTAATATGCTGTGCTTCTTTTACCATTTTCCAGGGCAGCTAAAGGGATAGTTTTCTGACTGAATTGTTATTTATTTTGTTCTACCAACTATCTTTCGCCGGCAGTTTATTCCTTTGCATGTGGTAGCTTTAGAATGGACTTTATTATTCTCGCACGTATGTATGAGAAAACAAACTTGAATGACCCGTAGAAACATGATATAGGGGACTGTTCTGCCTTGTTGACAATGTATCTTGTCACACCAGGGATATCTAGTTTGGAGGTACCTAGTGAGTTCTCCCAAAATTAGTAACACCTTTATGAAGCATGGTAGCATTAGTGCGAGTTTTGTGTGATGTGAGAAATTGTATTTGTTAGAGGGAAAAGTTTGATTTGTGCGTGCAAAGTAAAGTTGTGGGCCATCAACTCAATTTGTTTCTAATATTCACTAAAACGAGCAGTTTTTCTGCCGACAGCCATTTGATTCTTTATTATAAAATTAGTAGAATAAGCGTGAATCTATGGGGTGTGATAATAGTGGAACATCTAATTAGATATATTTCTTAATAGAGGTCGTGCATCTTCTCCACAACAGCATCACATATCATGTTCCACCTGCCGACGTCACAACAGTGATATTGGAAGGCAGTCGCCCATGCCCTAATTTGTAGGTAATATTTGCCTGGTAGGAGTGAGAAGAACCATGCAAAAATATAAGCGAAGATGGGTGGCCGCTAGGAATATTTCCAGAACCTTTCGATTGCATAACGAACGCTGTCCTAACTAAATTCTGACGACTAGGTACTCATTGACAGTAGACTCAATAGCTACAAATTCGTGGGTAGTAAAATTATCTAGGGTAAAATCACAGACAACAACTTCACAGATTGGGAATACAGTCCTACATATATATATATATATATATTTTAAAGTATACGGTACGTAGCAGACAAAATTTCAGAATTCTGAAGAAAAGTCAACTGATTTTCGCTACAAAAATTCAAGTCATTGTATGACTCGGTGTTCCAAAGGAAACTGAGTACTATCCTGAGCTCAAATATCTCCAATTTGAAAATCAATAATTTGGTATAGCCAAAAAAAAGATCCAAGTTTGAAAATTAACATGTTTTTCGTATAATTCCATATCAAAAGCTTCCTAATAGAACTAAGTTCAAAGTAAATCTTTTGAATCTCGAAACCTAGTATTTCAGTTAAGACGTAAACTGGTTGGATTCTATACTCCAAGATGGCGGAAAGAGGAAGGAAGATACTCTTTAAAAATCCGCATGCTCCCTTAAATTCCATATATTGGGCTTCAAAGGACGCTCAGTGCGTTTCCGAAGATAAAAATCGTGAATTTAAAAATTCAAGTTGGTGACAACCTTGTCATAATCTTCAAAAATAATCTAACTTTGTGAATATCAATTTGTGTCCTTTCGTCATTTTTGGTTCAAGCTAGAATAAGGTAAGTGTCAAAGATGTGGAAGGAAGTTGGGGCAGAGCTTTAGTTGAAGACACCATCCCAGAATTTCCCTGGTGTAATTAAGCAAAAAATGGCAGTAAAATTGTCAAGACTGTAGGCAGCTTGTAGAGAGCACATTACTTGCCGAATGCAAATCTAAAGCTCTACCAACCAAGATACGGCCTTCTAAACTTCTTGGAATTTCGCATGTATGTTTCAAGTGGTGCTGAGTGCAATTCCAAGGTCAAGAACTTTGAATTAACCAATACGGCAGCTGTGCAAAAAGTCAATCTCTAAATAATCGTGAAATGTCATATCTATGAGTTTGAAATGTAATGGGTGCTTTTCTGAGGTTAAAAATATACAACTTTGAAATTCAAGATGGCGTCAGCCCGATCTAACATTAGTGAGATTGCAATTGAATTTATGTATGGTTCAGTGCGAAATAGAAGAAGGGAAATATGGGAAAGAAACCTGGCAGAGCTTTAGTTGAAGATATCGTTATGGAATTTGCCTAGTGTGGTTGAGAAAAAGGAACGTTAAAAAACTGTCAGGATGGTAAACCGCTGGTATAGAACCCAGGACCTCCTGAAAATGAAGCGAAGGCTGCGGCAGTCTAACCTTGATGAAATTTAATATCAACCAGTTGGAAGAGGTAATGAGTGTGATTCCGAGGTGATTCCGTATTTTGTTTGAGGTATTACGTTATTATTGATGTGGCGTTACATTCAGGTGTTTCACGGAAACTGAGGAATGCATGTGAGCTAAATTATTAAGACAGAGATCTTCTCGCTCAGTAGTCGTATTCTATGCGTGAGGATGGTTATTCAGATTGTGGAAAATCATGCCTAACAGCCATTATAGTCACGGGCACACTTAATAGTCATGAGACAGCATAGTTATCACGTCGTTAACCACCATCGATTATTCACTTCTGTAGGCTAACGTCATGGCACGTTAGCCTACCTTTACACAGACAGTGTTCTTTAATAAAACAGTTCAGATACATCTCTTGGGTACGTTTTAGATTAGTTTTCGCTAAGCTGACTTATGTTACGTTATTTGTGGAAGTATTAAATGATGTGGGGATGACATTCCGCATTTAGATAGCTTTAGCTCCGGAACTACACATGTTTAAGCAAGTATGAAAGGAACAGGTTTCTGGTTTCAGTTCAAGAAATTCAATTGATATTCATCACTATTTAAACGTCACATTTACTTCAAATCTGATAGAACACAGTATGCGGCATTGGTAAAGTTGAAAAATTATTTGGTAAACTTTATTTTGTATTTGCCTTCTAGTGACGTTTTGACTTCGGCCCGTAAGTTATTCGTGAAGTTCTAGTTAAAATCCCCAATCACAAACATCCATACCCTAGTTGGAATTCACTGTTTCTTTTAGGTATGTTTGCAGAGGTTTCTAAACGCTCTACAGTAGAGCAGTACTAACGCAGGAATAGATCGGGAATTCTCGGTGTTCCTGAAAAGGAAAAAGAAAATACAGACAATCTTGCATTTAAATGTTTTCAAAAGAATCTAGGCGTGAACTTTAGTAAATGGGCTATCTGTCGCTCGCACCGTATCGGTCAGAAGAAACCGGGTGGCGCGTGTGCCATTATTGTTCATTTAACAGGTTATCGTCCGCGTGCCGATACGCAAATTAAAAAATCCTGGCATTGTTATTCGTGAAGATTTGTGTGCTTACCGCCTACAATTACTACAGAAACCATTCCATAATTTGATCCTACTAGAGTCTACACGCGAGATGGACTAGTTGTAGTGGTTATTGATGGCAAGAAGAACTATACTACAAATTCTTCACAACTAGAGAAACTGTGAAAGTAACGAGAGTAATGTTGAACTAAATCTTACCTTCGATTGCCAGATGGGAGTTGGCTCGTTCCGAGCACTGTTTGAAACCGTATAAGCAAAAACGTTGCAATCATTTGTGCCCTTCTCTGTGATCGTCTTACATGCCAAACTTGAACAACGACAATCAGAGGTATTTTCAGCCATGTCCTAATTAACCTACAGTGCAAGTGTTATGTGTAACGCTATATGAGTGCGAATCATGAACCCTTTCGACCCTCATGGTAAGTTTTGTGTACATCATGTTTGTCTAAATCTGGTTCTTTTGCAGTAAAGATGCCAAAGCTAATTTTTATACCATCAGTTCCTCGAATCTTCGCGCTTTTAGTGTGATAATTAGCTCCCGCGTGGACAAACGTATCGTTTGCTAGTCTCTTACAATAAGTCTGCTGTAATGAGAAACCTATTTGCTGGTAAATATCTGGAATTTTGTATTTATTTTCCATGAAATTGATTTTTATTGAGAAATTTATACTAGTTTATTGAAAGTAAAGGTATTGTGAATTCTTAAAAAAGCAGTTTTCTGCTGAATCTAATATCTGTGTTACTCAACATAATTTTATAAACTTTGAAGTGCACTTATGTGTACATCAGGTTCCAAATGATAAACTGGAACAATTTGTTGCGTTCATTGATGTACAGGTATGTGACCATCAGGTTTTAGTACATATGATTCTCACTTACTTTTGTAATAACATCACATTTACTTTCGACTTTTATAAATACAGTTTCATTGTTATATCACAGCGAGCTATTATAATTTATCTAAAATCTAACATATATAAATTGAAACATAACTGTCATAAACGAAAATATATTTTCTCACTATAATATGATAATTTCATTCCATTGGTCTTTTTCGCTTCTCCTTACAATAGTAGTTTCATTACAGTAACAAATTAGATTTCTTCTTAGAAACAGTGGCGTTCCTAAGAATTTGAGTCAAACTAATACTAGTGTAAAAAAAATAATATAAATATTCTTGTAGAGATGATGGGAAATTCTCACATTGGAGGTAAATTCAGCTAGTATTCTCTCGCAAAAAACTAGATGCCATTAGGTCACCATAGGTTTTCTTCAAATCCAGACGTTTGGAAGAAATCTGTGTGGTTTCGACCCAAACGTTATCACTTCTTCCTTTAATATTCTTCCCTTCCTATCCTTTTTTCTTCTTCCTTCCTTTTACTCTTTGGAAAAAGATATGATCTTCTTTCGCTTCTGCCATCTGCTTCGAGAAAGTGGCAAAGCCGGAGACAACTTATTGTACGAATCTTTCTGGCGGTGGTGTCAATATTTGGTTAACCGCAGCTGATAGGTCGTCCGACTCATTCACAAAAGGCTTTCATGATCTAGACTCTACAGTACGCCACTGTCTTATAAACAGACAGAAAAGATTGCGACAAACTAGGAAGAGATTCCTGGGAATCCTAGTTTTGCAATAAATAGCGGCGGCAATATTACACAAGGATGCCAAGAGACCGAATAAGGTAGAAGCGATCAGTAAATAACCCTCGCCAACTCTGCTTTCCAATTCGACATGTTGCTAGTCCAGACGACGGTCTGGTCCGCAATATCTAGAGCCACCCATTGAGGTATGAGTGGACGACACTTATAAGCACAGCACGTCAGCTGTACTTTCTGCAGCCATCTGCTACCATCTCGCCACCACTCGAACAGACCCAGGGTACAAGCCCCGTTACTGGCAATCAACTTTCTTGGACCTGGTAAAGGCCTCTGTAGGTTATGCTAGGTGTTCCTTCAGAGATGATGAGTTCTAGATGCCCGTCGACCCTTGAGTAGAACCTGTGTATGTATGGGTCAATAAAACTCCATTTTATAGGAATAGCGTATGTCGTTTTTATGTTATTCTCCATACGAAAGCTTTGCTTTTATATACCAAAGGTAAAATAAAATAATGGCTGAACAAAGCACTACAATTTATTTTAAAAAAAAAAATATTTTTTTTTTGTAAACGTTTTCGTTGACTACCAAAACACTCGGCTTCCTCAGACACACTAAATCATATACACAACACAACCTTCAGTGAGACAGTTCCGTGGTTCCTGATTGGCTCTTATCAGAAGTTCCCAGCCAATCCCGTACCGACTACAAAAAGTGAACTCTCCTGCTCCTACTACCTTTATCTTACAAAATCAAATTAAGCCCTTTTCCTCTTCCTTCTTGTACAAACTATTTAAATAAGAAAATAAAATAAAATAGAAAATAAATAAAATAAAATAAAATAAGCAATAAAATAAACAAAACTAATTATACAATAAAAGAAAAATAAGGAAAACTAAAAATATATACAATAAATAAAGAAATAAATAAAACTAAAAAGTTAAAAATATAAAATAAAGAGTAAATAAATAAATACATAATAATAACAAAGCAACACTGTACATCCTTACAACAATAATACAATCTATATTTTCAGGCTTCTCAATAACTTATCCCACTGGTCATCAATTTTAAGTCCCGCGTTCCAGTTCATCGCTTTTCCACCTTCAACTTCTATAAATGGTGCTTCTTTCCATTTTCTGACCGTCCTTCTGTCTTCCTGTCCTAACACTTTTACTTCACTCCAATCCACTAAATGTCCCGTGTCTCTTATATGTTTATATATAGCATTTCTGTCCCTCTCCAACCTAATATCAGCTTTATGTTGCTTTATCCGCTCTTTTAACCTCTTTCCCATTTCGCCTACATAACACATTTCAAAATCACTACACTGGATTCTATATATCACTCCCTTTTTCTCCATAATTTCCTTCCCCTCCTCTTCTCTCTTCACTTTTTTCTTCTTCTTCTCTCTTATGACGTCCAGTAGCCTTTTGCTTCCTTTTCTGTAAGTTGAAATACCTCCCATCTTCTTCAACATTCTCTTTATCACTTCTGTATCCTCTCCTATACTCTCTATCCCCCACCATAGTTTCTTCTCTTCTTCTCCATATTCCTTTTGTTCCGCTCTTTCTTCTCCTTGTCTCTCGGTCTCTCCTTTCCTTCTTAACTTCAACCTCCTCTTATCATATCCATTTCTCCTTAACTGCTCATGAAAAACTGTTATCCCTTCCTCTGCCTTTTCTTTTTCACTGCTGACCTGCCTAATTCTTTCTTCCATGTTTCTTATGAAGTTTCTCTTTGTCGAGTAATCCACATCACTCCTAGCATGGCAATAGTTCCCGGACGCACACCTTTTTTGGTACCATTCCGTGTATATCTTCCCTTCCTTCTTCTTAATCCTCATATCTAAAAACACTATGGTATCATCCTTTTCCACTTCCAACTCCAGTTCTATGCCTTTCTCTCTGTCTTCAATTTATTTTACAAATTTCTCCAACTGCCTTTTCGTGCCCTTCCATATCCCCAAACAATCGTCAACATATCTACTAAAGAACACTAACTTGTCACCTCATTTTAACCGAACCTTTTTTCCCCATTCATTCATAACAATCTCCGCCAGCACTGGGCTCAACTTTGACCCTATGCTCAGTCCCTCCTTAATTCTGACCAACCTATCACCTATGACACAATAACTATTCTTCCATATGGCTCTCAGAGCCTCCTTTATCCCTTCCCCACTCCAGCCATTAATCCTACTATCCTTCATATGTTCTGTTATGACACTCACTATGTTCTTCCTTCTTAAGCTCGGGAACATGGCTTTTATATCCACACCGGACATGATCGCATTAGCTCTGATCTCCCTTATTTCCCTTAGTCTTCTTTTTAGTTCCTCGCTATTCTTCACACTAGCACTCTCCTGCTGTCCCCTTATCAACTCTGCCACCTTCTTTATCTTCTCTTCCAGCGGTTCAAACATATTCCCCCTGCAATCCAACACTGGTCTTAATTTTACGTTCTCCTTGTGAATTTTTGGGAAACCTTTCATCACTGGTATCCTACCTTCTTCGTTCATTCCATTTTTGTAACCTTCTTTTGTCAACGAAACTCTCACTTTTTCTTTTATCTCTTCACACATATGTCTGTCTCCTATCACTTCATAGGTTTCATCACAAAGTTCACTCAGTGTTTCCTTGTACCAACTATTCTCCATCACTACAATAGCGCCACCTTTATCTGGTTGTTGAACACACATGTCTTTCCTTCTTCTCATGTTTTCCAACACACCGTATTCTTTCTTTGAAAGGTCCCCCCCTCCCTTCCTTATGTTCTTTTCCACTATCACCCTAGCCCTTCTTCTTATCCTGTACCTTATCTCTTTATCCTGTACCTGAACTATGGCTTGTTCCACAGAATATATGACTTCCTCAGCATCCACTCTTTGATTTTTAACTTTAAATTTATAGCCTAAACTTAATAATCTCTTTTCTTCCTCCGACAACCTCACATTCCCTATAACCACAACTTTCTTTTCTATGTCCTCCTTTTCTTCTTTCTTCCATCCGAGTCTCACCCCTTTCTCCTCCAGTCTATTGTGCACTTTAATACTAAACTCCTTTTCCCACACACTAAGTCTCTTCATAACAGCTTCCCTCGTGAACACAGACAAACCATCACTTACGTTACTTTTTAAGTCCTCTGTCTTTTCCTCATTCCACTTTAACCAGCGCTCTCTCGCCCTAATTTCATTCCAAATCAGTTCTTTCTCCATCTTCTTAATCAACATTTTATATTTATTCGATTCACACTTCACTCCTTTCTTTATAACTCTCAAGCCTTTTGGAGTCACTTTTTCCACTAAGCACTTCCTCAGGAACCACACTTGCTGTCTCTTGGAAATCTCCGCTCTCCTCCTGTCCTTCCATTTGTTTATTCTCCTTTTCAGCATCGGAGCTACACCAACTATGATATTCTCCATACGAAAGCTTTGCTTTTATATACCAAAGGTAAAATAAAATAATGGCTGAGCAAAGCACTACAATTTCTTTTTTAAAAAAATATAATTTTTTTTTGTAAACGTTTTCGCCGACTACCAAAACACTTTTCGTACCAAAACACTACCAAAATTCACTTTTTGTAGTCGGTACGGGATTGGCTGGGAACTTCTGATAAGAGCCAATCAGGAACCACGGAACTGTCTCACTGAAGGTTGTGTTGTGTATATGATTTAGTGTGTCTGAGGAAGCCGAGTGTTTTGGTAGTCGGCGAGAACGTTTACAATTTTTTTTTTCAATAAATTGTAGTGCTTTGCTCAGCCATTATTTTATTTTACGTTTTTATGTACTATCCTATGTGCTCGTCAGATCCCTATATCTACGTGTAGCTATATGTTACGCCCTCAGAGTACACACAAGTGTTCTCCACCTTCAGGTATGGTTATCCTCAGTCTCCCCATGATATTGAGACTTGAATGGAATAATACTCAGACTTCGAGGACGTAAGTCTATAAGTTAATGTGGTGTAGGCTTCGGGTTCACTTCATCGTTTTGAGCATTATGTTTCTTTTCACCACCCAGCTACCATGCATAAGTTTTCTATGATTTTACGGTTTTATTAGGTTTCTTAGTTTATGTCTAGTTTAAATAGTTGTCTAGTTATGTATGTTGTCACCAGATGGGAACAACGTCTTCTTTAGATCGCCTATTTTAAATAGATCTCGAGTAGAGCAGCACGAGCATTTGAGGACTCAATTGTTAGACCTCTTCGGTTCAGCGGCCCCTTTTTCAAGACTAAATGTCAACTTTTCACATTTCTCCTAATAAAAATGGGATATTTTTCTGCCTTTCAATCAGCACAAATAAAAGCTCAAGCCTTCTCAGTTGTCACTATTCCTGCAAATGAGCGGATGTGTTCCTCTTAAAACACTTTGACACACTTTTAAAACACTTAAAAATACGTGACACATTCTTTGACTTTAAAGGTATAATATATGACTTTATACACTCTCTAACAGAACTTCATAATAACTTTAATTATCTAAATGATAGTGTAAATTACATTTTTAACCTGATGTACACATAAGTGCACGTCTCATATTTCAATAAATATATGGAATTGCATCAAAATTGTATTACATTATTGAAAACACATCCAAACACACTTAAAAGCATATCATAAGTATTTTTTAAGCTTTAGAAAATAAATCAGGGCTGAAAGGGTTTTAAAATATTTATTTAAATCGTAGCACTCTCGTATTAGTCTTTTTCATTGAAGATGTGAAAAAGTTATTGATTGCTGAGTGGAAATGTGTTAATTATTGACTTTTCATTCTCTACGGTTTTGATATTTACTGCTATAGTGTGCGCTCATGTTCTTACTGTATTTAGCATGTGTTTTTTTTTTTTAATTCTGCGTGTTACATATGTGCCGCATTGTCACTACAGAACTTAAATGACGACAGCGCTACTAAGCATTTCGGCATTCGACCGCTCATATAATTGCGTTATTACCAAAATTTATTTAGTTACGTATGTCACGTCGTGTGTGTGTATATTATAAAAAACATATCAAAGTTGGAAAATTTCATAGTGTTAGTTTATAAGTACAATATCAGTGTTAATAGTAATTCATATTATTCAATATTATATATTTGAGTAAAAACTGTTACGCAGGAGAGCATAAATACAAAGCTTACAGGTGCAAGTATCATTTTTAAAAAACAATGTGCACAATTCCCATTCTGTTCAGATATCAGATCCCAGGCTTAGATTATTATGGGGAGAAGACTGTTAATAGTGATCAATATGCAATGCCTATAGGTCACTCTAATACTTTGGTACAACCAACTTCTAGTTTTACTATCATGCACCCCAAAGTATACCTACGTCCTCTTGTTCCTAAATGGATGAAGTGAAGCATTTAGTTTTGAGCAACCAATGCACAATTTTTGTTGACATAGAAACTTAGCTTGATGTATCTGTGAATTCAGAGGTTGCAAGCATACTTGGCTATAATGTAATTCAACAGAATAGAGGTCAAAGAGGCGGTGGTATATTATTGTATTACAGTAATGATTAGCAGGTTGAAGGTATTAAACAACAATCAGGTCAGCGAAGTTGAATATATTTCAATAATTGCCAGTGTTCAATCCAAAACCTTAGGTATATAGATCTACCAGCATAACCTACTCTAGACTCAATATTTTAGAAGATTTAATAACAAATATTTACCCGCATGTTGATCACGTGTATATTACTGGAGACCTCAATATTGACCAACTTGTTGCACGTAAGTCAAAAAACATTTACTTACAAACTATTTTAGATAACTTTAACCTCATGCAGATAATAGACAATCCTCTAGGAATTATTGAGGGAGGATTAAACTGCTTGATCTGTTTATTACATATAACATGAACACCATTCTTATCCGTTAGGTTGGTATATCTGGCAGCACATAACTATTTTCTAATTTACGCAAAACTCAATATAACCTGTCCAAGTAAATGGTTACCTCAAACTATACATTAGGGATGGGGAGTTCAGTTCGTTTCAAATACTAATTCGCAGTGAACTAGTTCGTTCGAAAGAGCATTTCAAAAGACTAGTTCTTTTAGTTCAATATTTCACGACCGAGATGGTCTCCCTATAGCAGCAGAAGGGCTTTTCTGATCACCTGATAACCTTCAAATGCGTGCTGGTTTCTAGTTCGCGAACTGCAACTTTAGTTCAAATAACGGTAAATTAGAAGCGAAGAGATGTCCCCGGGCAGAAGTGCTGTTACAATTCCTCCTTTCCTCTATGTCCACTCCCTTCAAAGCAGCACGAGGGCCATGAAATAAATGCATCCACCATTCTAGTGAGAGAGAGAGAGAGAGAGAGAGAGAGAGAGAGAGGCAGAGTAAAACATCTGCTTGAGAAACATGACAAAAGCGAACGCGGTTGAACTTGAAATTTCCCGCGATTTGTCTACGACCGGGGCGAGGGTGAAGTGCGTAAAAGTACTTTTCGTCAATAAAACCTCCTCTCGTATGCGCACGCATTTAGTTCACTACACGAACTAAACTTTCTCTCTCTGTTTTACATTTTTCCTTCTATCTTTGCTGCCTTTCTACAGTTATATATGTGAGATGCGCACGCATTTAGTTCACTTGCGAACTACAATCTGTCAATTCTTTGAACTAGTTTGTACTAGTCAGTAAAAAGACCAGTTCGTTCGCGAACTACACATCTCTACTATATATTACAGGAATTTTCCTTCGGTAGAAGAACCCCAATTGAGCACATCTGCACAATATATTGATTTTAATATCATAACATTCGAAGAATTAGAAGGCAAAGTTAGTTTTCTGCAGAACACCTTAAGAGGATCTTATGGATACATGTGCTTATTAAAACTGTAAAAATTAATCAACAGAAACTTCCATTCATTTCAAGTAATACTAAATTGCTAATGCCACTGCATGATGGCGCGTTCCGTAAATTAAGACGAACCAGACTGCAAACTCATTGGGAAGAATATAAAGGATTACGCAATTTCACTCTGTTAGTTATTCGACTAGAAAAAAGGGAATATGTTTCATACTGCATTAACATTGGAAAATATAATAGAGACAAATGGAAAACTCCGTGAACTAGGAATAGGAAATGACTCCCCCAATCTATCCCGAATGAGTTTAATGACCTGAACATTATGAACAATAATTTTGTGTTAGTAACTAATGCTCTTGGGCCTAAAACTGATCTATGTCCACAGATCGCATGGTATTCTAATAATTTATCTCACAAGGTTAAAGACGAATTATTCCTACTCCCCGCAAATGAGAATGACGTGCAGAAACTGTTTACAGCATTAAATCAATTGTGGCGGGGTTGGACGAAATAACAACTAAAATGCTGAAACTCTCATTTCCGTTCCTACTGTCACCACTGACACATATTATAAATTACTCTTGTAGTACCGACCGGTTTCTTAATGTATGGAAACAAATTAAGGTGATACCACTGCCAAAAACTGCTGTTCTATCACAATCTCTTCAGGGAGCAATTTTGTGAAGTGTGTTTTGTTCATAATTTTTTATTTTGTATATTGTAACAACTTTTGAACATACAATACAAAGATTTGGTGCTATAGTGCTGCCAGGATGTCTTGAGCTGTGTAAAAAATGCGAACTAAAACTAACACCTCGACATACCCACACGTTGAGCCAAAAAGAGTTCAGCGGGACGACAACCGAGGGAGTCTTAAATGTGTAACGCTATTGGCAAATTTGACAACAGGTTCATCTGAAAAAAGGATGGCTGAAAAGAAGAATGTGGTACGCAGTGAGGGAAAAGATAATGAGTGAAGTGATAAAGTTTTGTGACGATGAGAAAAGTTCAGGCAACTGGATGTTCCCATAGAATGAGCAGCGGCACATTACAGTGCTTGTGCACTACTAGTCAATCAGCGCACATTATTAAAAATACTGAAGAAAGTCAATAATAATAATTATTATTATTATATTCATTATATCATTATATTCGGTAATACACTTAGACCATATCTCGTATCACAGTTAAAAGACCCTTTGTCTGAGCACAAAAAGAATAATTTAAGAAAAATACTAAAAATTTCCTCTGCAGATGTTTTACGTTTCAGGGACAGAAACCATAATATTATTATGTTCTGATTTCTTATCACAGCACAGTTATAGTTTTAACACACTTTAAAGTTAAATTTGGGTTAATGACACTTTAAATATAAATAAAAGGAAGATAAAGTGCTGTATTTGTCTTACTGTTGCACCATATAAATCATACTCTAATAATTATGTTAAGCCTTTAACGTTTTGACATCAAAGTGAAAAATGTTCCAGTAAGCGGTAATAGCGATGATGTATGATTATGTTTCTGAGTTGTTAACTAATTTTGTGGCTTTAAGTACAAATTATTCAACAGTTTTTGATACAGCATTTTTTAATTTTGGCGTTCTACATCACGATCCATGAACAGTATTAAATGCAGACGCGGACTGGTCCGATTGGGATGGCATAAGACAGGAACTTTGTACGGATCCCTCTTGGAAAAAGCTTAACATGTTAGTGTTGAAATTCTATATTTACTAATTGGTCTAATGGTGTTCCTAAGTATTGTAAAGCTTTTTGTTTAATCCCTTGCTGAATTGACAAAATTAGTCAATTTTCAGAATAGCTAGGGTTAAAACATCAAGATTTCGCTTTTGAGGTTCTTCTGATAGTAACAAAAGAAGTATTATATTCCAAAATGTTTACAATGGTAAAAATTGCTTATTTTGAAAAAAGTAAGTTAATTTAAGAACTGCAAATTATGACATTCACAGGAAATGCGGGACCACGCTACAAATGTTCGTCTACAAAGTGCTTTGATTTCTCCTAAAATTTTAGCTTCGCTTCTGCAGACCTCAAGATAAAATATTTTAAAATCTGTAGTTGCTGGATTTTTAATGTACACCCCAGATTTCCTAATAGTCTGATTTTTTTACGTGATTTTCAGGCTACCTTTTTCTCCTCTCAGAATTAAGACTGATGTTGCAGCTGGTCTCTTCTGGGGAAACCGGATACAAATTTTGCAAACCCTGTAACTTAACATTACCGATTCATGAAACTTCGGAGACGAATTCTTCTTTTTGTTATCGGTACTTTAAGAATTCCATGCAAAGCGTTTTCTAGGACACACTATGCATGTAATAGATATTACAAATCTTTAATGGGCTTCTCAGAATTAAAGAAACGGTACCTTGTGGAAGATGGCACTTCATTTGTTAAAGACAAAACGAAAAAGGTAACTGGTATTGTGGAGAAAAGTGCTTCTGGAAGAGAATCTTTATTGCATCACCACTTCATATACCAGAAATCGCCACTTTAAGTCTTTTAAATAACGCTCTTTTATAAATATACAGAGAATAAAATGAGCATTGATATGATATACCTAATGTATATTATAACTTAGTTTTACTGACGATATTAAAAGAAACATCGGTATAGGCTCCTCCAGAAAGGTTTTCCGGCTCGGCCTATATTTACAAGTCCGCCCCTGATGAAAATCGTGCGGAAAGAAAGATTTAGGAAAACGGAACATTATATTAGTTGTATAACATCAATTTTCCTAACTTCCGATTCCAAAATTGTGAGTGGGTGACGTGCTGCTCTACAGAATTACGGTTGCACGGAGAGGAGAGCGCTGTTCTTATACTGGCTTTAGAATACAGGGGAATAGAACCTATTCGCATATGATATTATTGTGAGATATGACAGTATATTATTATGTTGCTTCCATTATAGAAGCCGTACAGCGGTACACAATGATGGAAATAATAATAATTTAACAAACACTTTTTTCTTACGTTATGGAAAAACGTTTGTTAATTGTCCTTAAAAAAATAACGAAGAAAGATTAAAACTATTTTCTAAATTTTCTTTATAATTAGTTTGGAAGCCATAATATACAAACGCCAATATAGGCTTTGGGGTACTTGTAGAGACTTCAACGAAACAATCACGTTCTGTCGACCGTTCTATGTCATATTATAACCACTTCGCTCGTTGCGGCTTTTCAAGCACTTTCCTCCGTTTGCTTAAACACCCTATGTGGTTAACCCAAAACAGCTATTTGACACCGTATAAGTGTTTATTTTTCTGGTAGTACAAGTCGTAGATTCTCATTGGTAACAGCAGTATATGTTTTCATGTTCCCAGTAGTATTGTAAAATATGTGTGTAAACCAAACATTTCTTAAAAGAAAATAATAGAACTCGAAAACTACAAGAAATATGAAAAATGAATTTTCACTCTCTGAAGATGCTAAGAAGAAGATTTAAATCAGAGATGGACTAGGTCACTAAGGTGTCGACCTAGTGACTCAGTAGTATTTTGACCCAATGACCCAGAAAAATATATTGACCCAGTTTGGCTTAGTTCGTTAATTTGATCCAGTGTAACTATGTTCGATTTCAGGTAGCCTATCTCTAGTACTTTGTGCTTGTAACCGAAAAAAGATGCTTGTCTTTGTCACATCATGCCGTGGTCGACTCCTCACTTTTGCCCAATAGTAACACATAGCATATAGCAAATCTTTTGTCTTTGTCATTGCCATAGTTTATATAAGGATCGTTAATATTGTTAACATTGATTGAGTACAGTAAAGGTAACGTAACCGAAAATTGTAGAGTCTGTTTCAGATGGCGTTCAAAGTTTGGGAAGTAATATCATCTTCCGGAAATGTGTCTTTCCTTTCAGACAGTAAGCAAGTCTATTTTGGTTGGTTTGTCTGCAAACTAAAGTATATCTCTACCTATAGATTTATGTTTATTGTTAAACGTTTAAGTTTATTTTATTGTTACCAAGGTTAAATGGAAGAAAAGTATAAGACCTAATTTCGCTTTTATTTATGAAATAAGAGTAATAATAAAGACGTAATACAAGATATTTTTTTTATTGGGGGTCCCGCCTTACCACCCCTGCCTCTTTGCATCCATTGCACAGGTTGAGTTGTGCACTTTCGAGGACGTGCATCACGCACATATTTGTACTTCTCAGCCTGGGGCAGCGAAATTTTAAAAGCCTCTCGAGGCTTCGTTTTTTCCTGCATGGGTTTTTTTTCTTTCGTGACATTGGTGATGCTGTTTCAGATCTATCAGGGTTACAGGCCATAATCGAATCGATCTATGATGCGCTGCAACGCCAGCTTATATTGTGGGCATTCGCTTTGATTTTTAGCCCCACACAACTTTTTCCTTGAATTACAAGGAATGCAGATTCTCTTTCCCTTGTCTTTGCAGTCTATCTTCTTATGTCCTTTCTCTCCACAGCTGCCACATCTAGCATCATTCCGACAATGAGCCGCAATGTGGCCATACTCATGACAGTTCAGGCATGTCGTGACGACCAGGAAGTCTTTTACGATAGTGGCCTCATATCCTATGTAAACACATGAGTTCCTCAGGATGATCTCCCGTACCTGTTTTGGCACTTCCAAGACTAGATGGTATCTGTCTTGATTCTTTGGGCCTGTCTTAAACCTTGGTCTTATCAGTTGTTTTTGTTCTTCCGTGATGTTCTGGAGGTTTCTCTCTATCAATTCTTCAATTGCCTCTATTTCCTTGAATTCCGCTGGTACGTTGTACATAATCATTAAAGGATTACGTTTGTTACTTTTATTCGTCAAGTCGAAATTTTGGGCCATCCCTGGATGTTTTCTTATTTTCTCTTCATCCTGCACTGTTGCCATTTGCAGGATGAGCGCCGTCCTTGCCTGTATAATTTGAAAATTTATGCGATCTTGTCTTTTTACGATTTTGGTTAGCCTCATCCTAGTGTCCTTGAGGCTTTCTCCCTCTTTCGGCTTTATCACAATCGTTGGTTTTGAATTCCTCTTGTTAGACTCTATTAGGCGTGTCTTTTCTGGGATCTTAGCTGTATCTCTTTTGAGCATGTCCGCGAAACTCACCACCGGAGCCGTGGTTCCACTTTGACCCTTTGTTGCTTTTAGTGCCACATTTTCTGTACAAAGCTTTTTAATATCTTCCTGAAGTTCACGCATCTTCCCTTCTATTTCTTCCTTGCTCCTCTCAATCTGTTCGTTAGTTATTTCCAATTCCTTGATTCTGACTACCTTGGATAGCTTCATGTTTCAGTTGGTTTATGTTCCTTTCCTGTTTGTCGAGTTCGATTTCCCTTTCTTCCAATTTAGTTTGTATCTGTGCTAGCTTGATCTCGCAATTTCTGAGCCGCTCATTCTCCTTTTCCAACTTTACCTGGGTTTTCTCCAACTCCATTATCCTTCCTTCCAAGAATGCTTGATGGATTCTGAGGTCTTCAATTTCTTTTTCTTCTCTTTTCCGCTTGGCAGTCTCTTCCTCTTGTTCTGGAGTTCTCTTCCTTTTGGTTGAGTCTTCAGGAATCAGTGCTGGCATACCTGGTCTAGATGTTACTTGTTCTGTTTCCCGGTAATGTGGCCCTTTCCTAACACCTCGTAGAGATTTTGGAGTGCCATCTCTTTCCGTCTGCATCTTTTCCCATTCTGCGTTTACTTCCTCTACGATGCTTAGTTTTAGTTCTTTGTTTTCCTTGTTGGATCTCGGTGTTGAAGTATTTATTTATTTCTTCTTTATCTTTTCCTGATGTATCATATAGAACGGATTATTAGCCAGCGTTTGACTGTCTGATTTCGGGTTTAAGTAATCCGCTTCGTGCTTCTCTAGGCCGGACCTAGTGAAGTCAGAAAGTTCGAGCTTTTTCGCCATGTCCGAAACATAGTCCGCTCGCGCACAGAAAAACACTATCACAAACAGAAAAACAATTTAGTTTATATGTTTGGCTAAAGAAGGAAAAATAAAAATAGGCGCATCCCCGGGGACGCGGATCAGAGCACACAGCACCCAGAAGGCCGCCGACCCCAGTCCTGGAGGGGGGAATGGGGATGGATATCTGCGGGGGGGCTTTTTTTTCTTTTCTGTCTTTCTTTCTTTTTTTGCTCCACAAAAATTGTGGGAACCCCCCCAAAAGGTTCGCGACCAAACTCCGGGCCGAAAACATTTGGGGATGGGCAATTCCCCATGGGTAGGACCCCCAAAAACGCTCACGGCCAAAAGCCGGGCCGAAAACATTCCGGTTGGGAGGTTGTGACCCCCATATGTGAGAGCAGCGACCCCCAAAATACTATGTAGCCATCACCAACACCCCCGAAGACACGGACCACTTAGCCCTTCATGTTCTTATATATCACTACCTCGGACTCGGTGGGGAAAAAATACAAGGTATACAAGGTATGCGCCAATTTGTCTCGCGCCAGTTTGTCCCGCGCCAATTTGTCTCGCTCCAATTTGTCCCGCGCGAATTTGTCTCGCTCCATTTTGTTCCTCGCCATTTTATCTTGCTCCAATTTGTCTCGCTCCAGAATGTCGTAGCTCCAATGTGTCTCACTTCATTCCGTCCTAGCACCGTCGTGTCTGCTCTACATTGTCGCACGACGTCGCGGTCCGCGCCAGTTTGTCTTGATGCTTATACAGTCATAGGGGTAGCCATCCAACTTCAAAAACAGAAGCCATCGGAATTAAACATAAAATTGAGTAACTATACCATCAGATATTTATCTAGTAATAAAAACCTTGGATTATTAATTGATATAAATCTTAACAGGAATCCTCATGTAGCTAATGTATGGTCACGTGCACTAAATAACTTAAGTTGCATATATATAGATCACGTGATATGCTCATGGCAAAAAACAAATTAATATCTAATAAAGACACTAATTATGCCCTTGCTTGATTACGGTGATGCCGTATATGACTTTTCCTTTCAAATCAACAAAGTCAGATCCATCAAAAAGACCAAAATTCCTGAATTCGGTTTGTTTTCAACCTTCGTAAATTCGAACATATTCTCCCTATCTTAAAGGAGAACTATATTTTGACAATTTATCGAAGAATGTCCTTTCGTTTCTGCTGCACAATTCGCAACATCATTCGCAAGGAACCACCCGCCTATCTCAATGGAAAACTTATCTTTAGCTCTTGTATCCATAAGTAAGTTACACGTAATAAGTCAACATACGCTGTTCCAAGATATGAAATCACACAAACAACTTGATCGTTTTCTGTATCAGCGGCAAACACCTGGAATTCCTTGTCAAATGGAATTACAAGGGCAAACACGCTAAATGAATTCAAGACTCTTTTAAGTGCATATTTGCTTAACCAGCAAAGACTATGCTCTTCTACCAGCAATATTTAACTTTCAGATGTTTTTATAGTGTTGTGTAACTAAGGCACTTTTCATGTACGTTTCTTATTTCTTTTTCTATTTTGTGTTTGTGTGTGTGTGTTTTCAATTATGTATCATCATTGCATATTTAACTTCCATATGATTTTATTGTGTCGAACTAAGGCACTTTTAATGTACGTTTTTATTGTATTTTCTCTATTATGCATTTGCGTGTTTTTTTTTTTTCTAAATTTGTATGTGTATTTTCATTGTATGATTTTACAAAGATTAGGTGGAAAAACCGCTATTAGCTGAAATTTGCCTGCTGAAATAAAGGAATTTACAAATTGGTTTCAACACTTGTATTACTCATGACTGAAATACGTATAGAATAGCACATTCCATACATATTGTTAATGTTATTTTGAGGTTAACTAAGGAAGTACGTCATATTATTAAGTAACATGATTATTATTTTATATCATAATAATATAAAGTACATTGGAATCAATACATATTATTTATAATTTTCGTGAGTCCCACTGCGAGCCCCCGAAAGAAATATTTTGAAAAAAAAAACACTGCCGGGATTCGAATCGGGGACCTTCGAGTCACTGGTGTAGCGCCCTAGCCTATATGGCTACCAGGTCGGCGCTATCGTTAAAGCGGAAAGCATAACATGATTTTTTTTTTCAATCTTGGTCTGACGATTTGGATTTGCACTATTTTGTGAAATCCTTGTGTATGGAGAGTGATTCAGTAAGTCTATGCCAGAACCATAACTCGGAAAAGTAATAGACTTCGAACTTAAAAAATAAAGATATATGCAGAACTGATTTATAATACTGACGAAACTATAATTGCTTCCATCCAGGGAATATCTCTTGTGGGCTTAATTTGAAAATTTCTTGCGGAAAGTGGGGTAATTTTTCACTTAATTAGTGTCTACTAACAACTTAAAAACTTTAAGTTTTGATAGTCCCTACGTATTGTCAGTTACCCTAACTCATATTCATGGAAGCAGTATTATGTCTCCAACTTCATTCATTGCCAGCAGCTCAAAACAATTGAACGCTGAAGCACAACGAGCATATGTGAAGATAATGCATTTGGTGAAACAGTGGCGTACCGACAACAGGCACAACTAATATATAAAGTAGAAACTTTTGGAAACAAAAGGAGACCAATTGTTTGTTGGATCTAATGCTTAACGTAAAAAGCTTTCGAAATTTTTGAATTAAAAATATTTTAATAAACTCTCGTATTCGAGATACTTTCTGAAATCTTTTTACTCAGCATTGTTGAGAATGAAGTATCAGTTTCAACACACTGAAATCTGACTCTTCTTTTCACTTAAATCTTATAATAGGGCTATTATACGTCTCTAAAAATCCGGCACCATACCGGAATTGAGATCTGAGTACTGATGTCCCAAAAGTAGTTGTCGGGACTCATAAATTTTCCGGTTTTCAACGAAGGAGAAAGGAGAAATTAGAATTTACTTTCTTTTCAATGAATATGCTCTTGAATTTATGAGTACGGAAGATCGAAAAGTAAAAATACAACTTACAGTACATAGAACATTGATTTAATAAAGTTTACCATTCAACTACTTTTATATTGAACGAAACATCTGTTTATTTGCAAGGGACAAAGAGTTTTGCTGCTAAATTCTTATTGTTGTTGCAATTTTTCTGTATTACCATCTGCGACTTGCTTCAGTTCTCTTGAACCACTGACTGATTTTTTCTTGGTATTTTGCTGCCGACCAATCAATTCGAAGAAGAAAAGTATAATTTGTTTAATAAAACCCGATAGGCGACAATGGGAAAGGTTATGTTTAAAAAACTTTAGCAAATATAAACTTATGAGGTGGAAAAATATTTTTTGTACTGCAAAAGAACATCGATTTCCCGAACTAATTGAGACCAACTATAGTTTGTATATTCGATTGTTCGGATAAATTGAAGCTAGAAGCCACACCATACATAATATTTAAAAGTTTTTAACCTGATGTTATCATTACAATGCAACAACTTTGTTAAGTTGAAATATTTACTCGCGCCAGTGTTGTTAATTTCGGAAAAATACATTTCCCATCACACAGCCTGAAATGATTCTTTCATTGATTTTCTTTCTCATTGTTGCATTACTCACTGTTTAAATTTCTAATGTTTTATTACTGTATTTAAATAAACAAGTTAAGATAAGTAGCGTTTCGGGTGACTGACGTTTGGATAATCGACGTTCTACTATATTTATTGAAGATTTTTGAAAATGCTTCCTTCCTCTGATGTGACAATGGCGATCTGTTTCCGTTGCTTCCTAGACCAGGAAATACTTTCGCAATTTTAGAACTGAGTAATGGAGTAGCCACTACTGTGGTTATTTAGTTGTTGAGTGTTGGACATGAAATTGCCGTCACTTCCAACGTAAGGAATTAATTAAAGTATTTAACTTCTTTTTTCGTTCTGTACTTATCAAAGGTTTTCGTAAATTACTATCGTCCCGGATTTTCACTTTGGAAATATAGTAACCCTATCTTACACCTACTCCCAAGTATGCAATTGTTTTTCTCACTTCTACATATTTTCTGTCAACACACGGTTGTTTCAATGTTCTGAGTCCAATTACTTTCAGCTGTTGACGATGAATGAAACGTTACTTCCCAGTAGAAATTATCAAGTTAATCTCCCTAAGAGATAGTTTTATAACACAACTAGTTTCAGCAATTGCATAATATAATTTTATATTGCATTGTTTTGAATAAACTAGATTCAGTTAGTTCGATTTGACTGTGCTGTTTCTAAGAGAAAACCTAACCTTAACTGCTGAAATACCACGCATAGACTATAAAAATGAAAGATAAATAAAAATTAAATTGTGCGGATTATCTTTGGATACTCCCTCGAACAAGAAATCACCATGTTCAGTTCTTTATTTTGGATGTGATTTCGAAGAACTAGAGGCGGTTACCCCAGTCTAAGATAACTTAAACTAAGTTACCTAACATAATCAACACTAACGTTAATCTAACCTTCACTGCTTTAAACGATCTGGGGAAATATAGTCAATTTTCAGGGAGCATTTTAGGTAGCACATCTTTGTGTTATCAACAAATTACTAAGTCCAACGGAGTTTACGACAACGCTAGTTTTCTGTTGCTTAAGCTTCAATTCACAGAAGCATGTCGATCTATTTTTCTGTGCATAATTAATATATAAATATATTACTATTTGACCGTCTACTGGTCTAGTGGTTACACGCTGACTGCTGCTCGTGTGATACCGTGTTCGATCCCGCTTCTTCCCATGGAGTTTTTCCAAAGCACGAGTGTCTGGAACGGTGCCCAACCAGCATCGTGATGCAATTTTGGAGCAGTATTTCCTCCTCAATATTTTATAGGCTGGTGCTAAATCAATCATAGGGGGGCTCATGCAAATGATAAATAACGCATAGTGATTCCTAAGTGCTAAAAGTATAAAACAACAATAATCTTAGTTAATAATACGTTGTAATTCCATAGTTCACCACAAACTAACATGAATAATATCTATACAGTGTGCTTTTTATGCACATTTCACTATGCGTATGACTAACACAAGTGTTAACACTAATTATTTTGGGGATGCGGTTGAAAATCTCTGGCGTGCAAAGGCTTTCCACGAAAACATTCCTGCGCAATATAGTCTTGGGCAACTGCTGTGATTAAGAGAGTGGCGATCGCAGTTGACAGCCTCGGCTCTCCTCTTCCAACACGTCTGGTCAGCGTGAAAGCAGTAGACTAAATCCTCTCCCACGGAGAGGCCTCATACAGTAGATAAAATATGACTATTAATTACAATATATGTTTTTACTTTTATTTTACCTGTAGCTGTTTTTATCGTATTCACATACATCTGGCTCAGCTAACAACGTCGTACAACATCGGTTGTCCATTTGAATACAACGTGCAAGCAGTAATGCCTGCCAAAATATAAATATCAATATTGTAATCCTTTAATTATTAATAAGATCAACATTGTTACATTTTTTAAAACTGTTACGTATAGCATTCGTTTTTGTATTCTTTTCTTCTTACGCGGTAGCATAAATATGCTTTTCCATTGCGTAAACATTTCTATTTTTAATTAAGAAACATCATGAAGTATGGATTTGTTTGAAATTAGTATTATAACAGAAGATTCTGCTTGAATTAACACCACTTTAAGTTTCCGTAAATCTTGATGGTCAGACAAATCCGTGACTTTTCCCACTTTTTCGTTGTAGACTTCCTAAACACTTCCGTAACTTTAACCACTTTTTTTTACATTCTTTGCTGTTTTTTGGATTGGGTTTTCCTCTTGGGTATTTCATTATGATTCACAGACTTAGGTTCAGACATGTATAATAGCTTTGAGATGTATGATTTTGTATGGGTAAATTAAGGTATGAATTCTCATGTGTCATTTTTCACTAATTTGATTGTTTTTTTTGGTGATCAAAGTAGGTTTAAGGGTTGTAATGTTACTTTAATAGATAATGATACTTGAAGCTTATATGAAAAGGTATCATAATTGATACATTTTGCCCCCACTTAATGTTTATATATATATATATATATATATATATATATATATATATATATATATGATTACCATGGCCTAATTGAGATTCTCTCTACCATTTTGATCAGATAGAATGAATGTATGAATTCTCATGCCTTATTTAGTAGTATAATATTCATGTTTTAATTTCGTGGTCGAGACACATGATGCAGCTTAATAGAGTACTGCAAAAGTATGAGTAAAAAAGAGATCATAAAGAAATTTTCAAAAATAATTCCATGAATATTTTCACTTTGTTCGTACTACTCCTTTTCTTAATTTGTTTATGTATTTTTATACATATATATTCATCAAAATATTTGTGACTGATGTGCTCGTATATCATACTTTTTTTATTTATTTTTTTAGAGTTTTGTTTGAAATCTCTTGTGTTCCACACATGAACAGCATTTTCTTTTACACATATATTCGTTAGTCATTGCAGCATTTACCATATTAAGTCAAATATAGTTTCTTAGTTATTGCCTAACGAATAAATTGAATTCGAAATAACTATGTACTCTCTGTGTAAATTTTATATTTAGTTTTTATGATGTTCTTAGTACTTAATAATGTGGATCTGTGAGTTTTAGAAAACTTATATATTTGTTGTTTTTAATAGAGGTATATTTATTTAAAGAACATATGTATAAGAAATATTATTGCTTTAGTTGGATTATATAATATGTTAATTGGACTAGTTGGTTTTGGGGTTTTTAATTTATATAAAGCTTTTATTAGCGTTTCACTATTTTTTTGTAGTGAGAGCAATTTGTAAGAAGATGTATGTTTTGAACTTCTTTTTGGCATTCACAGAGAGGGGAGGTTAATATATGCATTTTATAAAGGTGGTCGTTTACTTTGTTGTATCTAGTTCTAGCTCTCATAGTTGTTATTAGAATTTTCCTAGGAATATTAATATCTGTAAACTAAGTTTTTTTCATCTTCTTTATAAAAACATTTATATGTATTGTTTGATTTTTTAATATCAGATTTTAATTTCATTTTCGAACTATCCGTAATTAATGTTTTTTAAGATAGTGTATGTGTCAGGCCAATAGATTCTGGCTTTTGTTGTATTAGGGAGATTTCTACTCACTTTCGCCTACATATCAACTATGTCATTATACCCTGGTAACTTTTCATGACTGTGAACCAATGCAAACTGTATGTCTTTTCCCATTTTTTGTTTAAGTTAAGTAGTTCGATTATGTCAAATATTAGTGGATGTTTCGCATATATTTGTTTGTAATTTCTAGTTAGTGAAGTACACTCTGTGAGTAAGTTAAGATTAAAATTTCTTTTGTTGAAGAAGTAAACTATACCCTACCGCTTTATAAACAGCGAAACTTTCCGCATAGTATATATTTAACATGGGTTCTACTTTGTACTGGAGTGCATATTTTTTATATTCGTTCCAAACTGCACAAGCCGTAGCATCTTCATTTTTACTACCATCTGTATAAATAAAATAATAATTATCCCATTTTTCACGATATTCTTGGAAACGTCTAAATTTCGTAAGATGTATGTTATCTATGGTTTCAACTGAACATGGTATTTTAAAAATAGGATTTTTTGTAGGTGAATATATTTTGTTTATGTATTTGCCATATTTGTTGTTTATTAAATTCCATATAGTTATTTTGTTTTGAAAATTTCCTTTTAGATTATTTATGTCTTGTATGTTTTTATTAAATTGCACATTGAAGCGATGTGATCTATTATGTTTGACTTTACAAAGGAATTTTGAAGCTTGCTTTAGTCTACGTGTTTTGAAATCTGTAATATGTGATTCTGCATATGTGGCTAAAATAGGATTATATTGCATTACACCCAGAGCAGTTCGGATAGCTTTTCTTTGGAGAATTTCGAGTTGATCAATATTTTTGTTTTTGATAATGGGGATGATTGCTGAACTATATTCTAGGTTAGGTAGTACGTAGTTCTTAATGAATAATATTAAAGCTGATGGGTGTTATCCAAATTTAGTAGTCGCAATGGATCTTAATATGTTTAATAATTTATTACCTTTGATTGATATTTTGTTAAAGTGAGCTCGAGTCAGTTTTTTGTCAAGGGTTAGTTCTAAGTATTTAACAGTGTCTACAATTGGTACGTTAGTTAGTCTGTGAATATTATTGTTATAAATATGTTTTTTCCTTCTTGAGAATGTCATTATATTTGATGTTTCTTTTAAAATAACGTAGTTTTTGTTTTAAGCCATTTGGTTAATTTATTATCGTTTTTTCCAGTTCATTAAAATTGGTTTTCGCTTAGTTTCCTGTGGATAAAATTGCTAAGTCATCCGCATATAGTAAATATGTAATACATTTTGGTATTTGTTCATGTATGTCAGCTAGGTACAGATTGAAAATCAAGAGCGCCAATACTGATCCTTGGGGAACCCCTGTATTTATCTGGATTTGTTTGGAGATGCTACCATTAAAATAAAAGAATCCATCTCTTTGATGTAATAATCCCCCATATGAATTTTTGATAAATATGAGGATTTTTATAATTTTTTAATATATCTAATAAAGTTGATATGTTTACGACATCATGTGCGTGGAATATATCATTGAAAGCAGCGTGAGTAATATGATTATTATTTAGATTATTTTGAATTTTTAAAGTTACAATGCTAATGCATCGAGTGTTCCAAAATGTTCCCTAAATCCAAATTGATTAAGGGGATTATATTATATTCTCTGCCTCCAAAAACCATTCTAAACGTCTTTGAATTCTTCTTTCGAATAATTTTAAAACATTTGATGTAAGTCCGAGAGGTCTGTAAGATTTCCCTTGTGTACAGGATTTACCTTGTTTTATTATTGGAAGAATTACTTGGTGTGTCCATTGTTCTGGAATATTTCCTGTAATTAATATGAAAATGAATATTGTACAGTTCCAATTAATTACTAAAGTTGACAAATTTCTTAAAGATTCGTTTTCTATTTGGTCCTTGCCCTGAAGAGTGTTTTTAGTATTGTGTAAAGTGTAGTGATGTCTTTCATAGATATGGGGGAGTGTAGAGCTTTGATTGCACTTTTATTATTTACCATTAACAGTGAGTCATCAGGTGGTTCAGCAATTCTGTTAGAATTGTGTTTAATCATGTTGTTTACGAATTCTTGTTGCCATTGTAAGTTTATAGGTAAAGTTTCTGGAGTCTAGGTTTCTATAGGTAAAGTAATACTTTGATTATGAGGAATGGGAGTGAGGTGCAGTTAGACGTCACAATACGGTAATAACACTAAGGGTAGATGTTTTGGAATCTTCTTGTTCAGGAAATTCTCTGAACATAGATGGAGACATATCTGGCTCTGTTAGTACACTGATGATTACCGTGCAACATATCATTGTAGACGAATTCCTCTGCTATTACTTGAAACATATGACTCAATAAATATATGAAAGAATAAATATTGATGTGGCATTCTTTCCAAAAAGCTTTAAGAACATTGATTAAACATATGCAAGTGTGTAAAAAGAAGAATCCTACGTTTAATTCAGCAAAGTATAATTCGATTGTATATAAACAATAAACCTACAGTGCCTGTGTTTTTCTCTTTTGAAAGCGGTGTCATTTGTTGACCACAACTATAAACAATGCGTATACACATTGTCACAACAGTAATAGAAAACTACATTTTCACAACAGTTCATTTCTTCACACATTTAAAAATTAATGTTATTATATAAACCATCAACTGCATCATCACAATTATCATCCCAAACTCATCATGTGATATGTCAGTTCTTGAACATCACTACTGCCATCTGTTGGCTGTTCAAGAAAACCAAGCCGTTAGCTTTGGTCCAACTCATAGAGATATCTATGGTACTGTCTCTATGTATAAAATTATATTTTAGTTTCTTTTTTATTCATTATTATTTTGTCTTTTTGGGATTTTTTTTTCATTGATATTAAATTCTAGGTAATTTAATAATGGTCAATTCAAGGTGGTGTTTCCCCTACGTCACCCCCGTTAGTAACGAAAGTACTTGTTTCGATATATTTAGTACATAAGTTGTTTGTGTTAATTTTTTTTTTTAGAAATAATAGTTTGTTTAATATTTTAAGAAATTTATTTTGATTGTTTTGCGTTTCGCTATTTTTGGGACTGGATTTCCGCTCTATATCCCTATATTCATGTTAGATTTTGTTCTTTTCGTCGCTTCAGAGTTCAGTTCAAGATTGCGTTTCCCCTGCTTTGTGCGCGTGACGTTATGTGTGTTTGTTTCCAACCTGCACATGGCGGTGTATCACCATTCGCCTTAAAGTTATTTTTACACATAATTCGCCGAAATATGTATTTTCCAGCCTAAAAATGCGAAGGTTGTCTTCAAGTTTTGGGTGAGTTCAATCCAAATTATTTCATATATGAGAGAAGATGGAATTGAATCGTTTATTGAGCAAATTCTAATAATTTCCCTGTCTTGATGCAGTCTAATAACAGAAGTGGCAGTCGAGTAAATGTTTCGCAGTAACTTGATGTATGCACTTTCGATGCCTTGATGTTCAAGTGATTTAAGTACTGCTGACAAGGAGACCGAATCGAAAGCCTTTTCAAAATCTATGAACCCCAAACATAGTGGAAGTTCATATTCATTAGTCCTATCCATAACTTCATTCAATGTTTGTATGTGGTCCATTGTGCTAAATCCACGACGAAATCCGGCTTGTTCCCTTCCCTGATTAAAATCCAAGTCTCGTTCAATACGATTCAAAATAACTTTGGTGAACATTTTGTATAGGACTGACAGTAAACTAATTGGTCTGTAGTTTTCGACGCGTTCTTTGTCCCCTTTCTTGTACAACAAAATGATAACGGCATTGTTCCAACTTGAGGGTATTTCTCCCTTCCTCAGGCACATCGAGAATAATTTAGCAACTTCCTCTTTCATTTTTTCACCTCCCCATTTAAACATCTCTGCTGTGAGTCCATCTTCTCCTGGTGATTTTCCGTTCTTCATCCCTCGAAGAACTTCCACCACTTCTTCATCCCTTCATCCACTTCTTCTTTCATTACGTCTGGGACTTCTACATCATTTTCTTCTAAGTCTTTATTTCTTAGCTCTTCCTCTGAGTAGTACAATTCTGTGTAGAAATTTTCAAATATGTTTATAATTTCTTCCTTATTTCGTGTTACGGTCCCGTCTAGTCTCTTAACTGCAATTATTTGCTTTTTCCCTATCATGAGCTGCTGTTTGGCTTTCTTCAAACTCTTGTTTTCCTCGATTGTATTTCTAACACGATTCTCGTTATATCTTCGTACATCCTCTCTTATTTTCTTTCTTATTTAGTTCTATGTACTCAATCCTCTTTATGCAATTTTCCTCTTCTTTCATTTCCCTTCTTTTCTTCATCAAGAGTTTAGTTTCTTCTGAGATTTTGCTCTCTTTTTTCTTTCTGGTACCTGCTGTCTCCTTGGCTGTTTCTCTTATTATCTCAGTTAGTATATTATTTCTGCTATCGATGTCTTCTTCATCCTCTAACTCTTCCAAGGCGCTGAATCTGTTGCTTAGTTCTATCTCGAATGTCTGTCTGTGTTTGCCAAGATTTTCCATATCTAAAACTGATGGTTTTCCTCTTATAAGCTTCTATCTCTCTAGTCTAGTATTTTGTTTCAGCTTACATCTCACCATCCTATGATCACTAGAGATTTTCAAACTGTTCAGAACAGACACGTCTTGCAGAATTTCCCTGTTGTTTGATAGAACGTAGTCTATTTCGTTTTTGGTCCCATTTGGGCCTTTCCATGTCCACTTCCTCTGGGGCAGTTTCTTGAAAAATGTATTGGAAATAGACAGTCTGTTGGCTTCTGAGAATTCCACTAACTTCTCTCCTCTCTTGTTTCTTTTGCCAAATCCAAAGTTTCCCACTTTCGTGTCACTGCTCTGCTTGGTTCCTACTTTCGCATTGAAGTCTCCTATTACATTTTTGTAATGCGATTTGCTACTATCCAAAATATTATGTATCTCCTCGTATAAGTCTTCGACTTCCTCCTCCGGGTGCGAGGTTGTTGGAGCATACACTTGTATAATTTCCATACTGTATCTCTTGTTAATCTTTATTACTACCCGTGCGATTCTATCTGAAATTCCTTCAATTTCTGTGACCCGTGACTTCAGGTCTTTATTAATTATAAAGCCAACGCCTGTCGCTTTTCCAGTTTCTGTTCCTTTGAAGTAGAACGTTCCAACTGTTCTTCATTCTTCCTCCACACTTCTGATAATCCTACGATGTCCCAATTAATCCTCTTAAGTTCATTCTGCAGCTCTTCTAATTTGTCCTCTCCTTTAAGTGACTGACAGTTGAGAGTCGCCACGTATAGGTCCGTTCGAGTTGCCGTGTCGGTGTCCTGGCAGTCTAGAGTCCAAACCCGGGCATTTTGACCCTCTGACTTCCTGCAGGACTGACCGCTGCCGTTGCCAGCTGCATTCCGTCCTCCGGGCAATAAGTGCTTCCGAGGCTTTTTTTTTACTTGTACCATCATGTGTAAAGAAAGGAGGGGTGCTGACATTCGACTCACCACGCCGTCAGCTAATGCGGGTTGATGAGCAGCCCATCCATGTTCATTCGCCAAGCAGTTGCTTGGGTACAAACAAGCCCCACGACGTGAACGTATGGATTGGACATTAGGCGTCTACCCTGGTCGGCTCCCTTAAGTCTCAGCAAGAGGAATTAAGGGGTCTCCTCCCAGTTAGTGGCAGAAGCCTTTTGGGGCAACTGTCCCGGTTTGCCGGTCCTGTCCCGGTTTCCCGGCCAGAAAAATAATATATATATATATATATATATATATATATATATATATATATATATCTATTATGTTT
>JAGDQP010009604.1:720-15692 GCA_022664845.1 Lepisma saccharinum
GAAAAAAAAACAGAAAAATCGGGTTTCCCGAAGATTCATCAGAAGAAGAAGGTGAGAGATGAGTAAAGAGGGTATAAAAACAGTGTTCGATTTGTGCTATTTCCAGAGAGGGGGAAGAATAAGTGAGATGTGTATTATACGGTATTTTGGGATAGTCCATATCCCAGGTTAGACGTATAGATCTGTAAAAAGTACCAGAGAAAAATTTTACCGAGAGGGGGATAATCCCAACCATCCCCCGCTACAAATCGAACACTCTATAAAAATAATAAGGGGAATGTAGGAAAGGAGAACCTGGACAAACAGGTTTTCTCTTGTATTCTTTTCTTCTCCTTTTGCCCTTTCTTCCTCCTTTGTAATGTCCGGGAAACCACAATTTCTTTGAATCTGATTATTATTGTATGGCCGTTAGACATCTAAGGCTCAGACCGGAATAAAGGAGGGGAAAAGATGCGGGAAGGTGTCGGCCAGGGCCTAAGTTGAAGGTGCCATCCCGCCATTACCTGGTGTCACTGAGGAAAATCCCTGGAAAAACCTGTCAGCATGGTCGGGCGCTGGGATTGATCCCATGACCTCTCGAATCCTACGCCAAAGCTTTAACACTGAGCTACGGAAGCTCGGTGCCACAATGTCTTATTGAAACTAACATACGGTATTCACGTAAATACGTAAGCCGACATTAACACATGCATCGGAATACTTGGCTTCTCCCACCGCGTCAACAACGTGGCGACTAAATCACACATGATTGGCAGTTCCTTGATTTGTTTACTAGCTAACTATTTACGCACCCAATACGGCCACTTAGTTTAGCCTGCGATTTCAGGTTAGAAAAGTCAGGTTAAATTACTTTTATACGTGATCCTACAGTCGCAACTGACTGCTTCTCTAGCAAAAATTAATAAAAAATCAATCAGAGCAGTAAATGCGTGTACATGGCATGGGGCAGTAATTCACCCAACAGAGAGTGAGTGATTGTGTCAACTGTGTAAAATTTGAAAATGTTTATGTATAAAAAATAACCTAACTTGACTTTTCTAACCTAACCTGACCTACTATAGCTTTGCTTGGGAACAGGAAGGCAAAAAGTAATAAAAATGCAATCGGGGGGGGCAGTAAATGTGTGTACGTGACACGGGGCAGCAATTCACCCAACGGTGAACAACTGATTCTGTCAACTGTGTGAAATTTGAAAATGTGTAAAATAACCTAACATGACTTTTCTAACCCGACACATAGCTTTGCTTGTGAACATTAAAAAAGGCAAAAGGTAAAAATGCAATCAGAGAAGCAAATGTGTGTGTGTGTACATGGCACGAAGTACATATAGTGAAAAGTACTAGAATGGGATGTTGTAGCCGCGGAGCGCCCATAGATATTGTCTGGCGACGTAAAACTTTAACTGCACGAAAAATGTTCATGATTCCGTAAAAAAAAAAAAAAAGTCTCTGGCAGGTGTTTTGAACTTGTGTCCAGGTAGGAATTACAATTCTTTGTGTATGAAAGCACATGCTTCTCCTAGCGCGAAACTGACATAATAAAACAGTCGAATTTAAGGGTTAACTTCCTAAGCTGGTCGTTCGTTTCTAGTAAAATTTAGAAAATTCACAGCGAAGAAATGGATAATTTCCTCGTTTGTGTAGTTAATAATATATAAAAAAGAACGAAAGGTGAGTTTATTTCATTATACAATCGGCGATAAACATGGAATCATTTGGGAAACGGAAGGAACTACTTGGCGGAAGGTTACCGCATGATTGGATTGTGGGAAAGTTACGAGCATTTATATTGTGAACATTGCTTCAGGTGTACAGGAACGTTGCCCTGGATGTGAGTTAACAGTATTAGCTTGTGTAACAATACGGTGATACTGAGGAAAATCTTTGAAACTATGTGAAAGTTATGGATTAATAAATCTAACAACAAATTGCAGAAAATGTGGTAAGCTTTGTTCCGACGAAAATAAATGTGATGTATATGAGAACAAAAAGTGTAAAGATACATGACTGCAACTAACTTTACCTAACCTCCACGTTCCTATGGTCAGTAATTTAAGAGATCTACGAAAATGGGGAAGGGAGTAGATGGCTGACCTCCCCTCTTGATTTAGGTCTAAAGGTTAAGTTAAATTTGGTTTGTTTGCATTCTAAACTGAATAAATAGCTTCAAGATTACGTAAGGGTAGGTTAGTTTAGGTTTGGTTCGGTTAGTTTGTTAATATCCATCACAGAGCGGGTCAGTCATCTATACCCTTGCCGAAAATGCAAGAAAGCAATTATTAATAATAAATATGAACATATGAAAATATATTCTGATAATATACATGAACGCACCAAACCTTACCTAATCTCCACGTTCCCATGGTCAATACTTTAATATAATGTACGAAAATTGCAAGAAAGCAATTATTAATAATAAATGTGAACATCCCCACCCTGCGCGGTAACCGAACGAAACCGAAAACCAGTGAACTGAACGTAGATACTGATGATTTTTAAATTTTCGTAGCTTTCATCAGACTTTTAGTCGAAAACCAGATGGACGACCAACTTCGGAAGTAATGCCGAATTTAAGAATGCCTTGAATTTATTGTGACAATAATTATCGACGTTATTTTCTCTGAAATTGGTAATACACTTTGTATTGCCTAAACATTCAACTTATATAGGGTGTAAATAAGACCGGATTTATCATTACACAACTTGCAAAATGTTACTCTATCTTCCATTGTCTTCTCGAGTTGGAACTTTGAATGTGGGAAAAACTTACATTATAGGACATGATAATAAACAATTTTATATCATAAATAAAGAGTAACTTACCAATTGCTAATGTGTACTGAATCAAACATGAATAACTTGTCACTACGCCACAAGCAATTACGATGAGCTCACACAGAAACACGCATTCCATACAAAACATAGCCCTCTCCATCCACTGTCACGTGATATGAACAAACGACGTACGATGAAGCGAATGGTTGGGAAAATGTTGGCTGTTTGTTGGTTGGCGTATTGTAATTTAAACATTAATGGGCCAACGTATTTCCTCCGTCAAATAGTTTCATTACAAATTCTGCAACTTTGTCGACGATTTCCCAACAAAGGGCCAACGTATTTTGGCGTCAAATATTTTCATAACCAATGCCGACCATTTGCCAACCGCGGCCCTATGTATTTTTCACGGCAAATATTTTCGCCAACAATTTCCCAACGGTGCCGCAGTTCCTTTGCTGTTGGGCCGACCAAGTGTGCTGCTAGGGCAGGTAGACTTTAATTAGTACTATCATCGTTTTCATGAAGCTTAAGACTTGACTATCGGGATATTACTCGCAGAACGACGTAGGAATATCTGCAACGTAAAACTTTCAATTTATAATGGCTATCTGAAACACTTTTTTTAAAAATCTCTTGAAATCAACTTTTTATTGTTTTTGAAGTGAACAATTACCTCTCGAGAAAGAAAACTATACTTAGAAGAAGTAAAAAACAAAGAGAGAAAGAAAATACAACATAGAGAGACTATAGACTGCCACCAACAACATAAAATAGTACAGACGCCTGTGTGTGGAATTAATTGTTGCCCGTAAGAATGGATTCCTGCCTCGGGTTGCATCTGCATTTCGCCACTTAATGCACGTCACGCCTCATTTTGTTTATGCACTTTTCATGCCTGTCATTTGTACGAGAGACCAAAACAGATTTCTTGCCTTCTTTTTAGCACGCAGCAAAAACAAGCAAACGCAAAGCCGCCCGCATGTTAAACAAAATTGGAATGTCATCCACTGCACGATATATGGTAGACCTAAAAATAAGTAGAAATGCGTTTCGCACAAAAATACATTTTATTATTGTATTTTGACAAGACGTAAAATTCCATTCCTCTTACGTCATTCAAGCTTTGAGTTTAACCCAAGGAAGTTTCATACAGGGGATACATAAGGATTTGAAGATATACCAATAGAAAGACGAATTACTAAAGCTACTGTCAGTCTGCTACTACAAAGGGAACAGAGTGAAAATGTCTCAAACGGATCGTTTCATCTCAAAGCCACGATTTTGGGTTCTAAAGCAGAGGCTTTCCTATTATTCAAAACGTCAAACCATGTCTACACGAAATATATTTGCATTGATGTCTGCAAACCATTAAGAAGATAGAAGTAATAAACATCAGTGTTCACGAACAAATTACTTAGTACTTCAATGTACTAGATGCGTTCTGAGTATAGTCTTCTTATGCTAAGCATAAGAAGACTATACTCAGAACGCATCTCGCACTTTACTCCAACACGTAAAGAATCAGACAAGCTTCTCACAAAAGGGAAACTTGTATTTTGAGATGCTCAGAACAGTACATGTAAATACGGTTCAGGTATTTATGACATTTTTATCCTGGCCTGTTTTCTGATGCCTAAGAACATGAAGTGCTCTCTTGAAACAAAGTACGAGACCATAACGAGAGATAATTGTTAAAAGCTTTAGCTCCCTACCAAGGGGCTCTTGGAGCTTAGAGTTTGTTAGTAAAATTGCAGCGGAAAATTCATTTTTCTTAGAATATATTTATGGCGATAACGTTAATAATTATTTCATCTGTAACTAATTGAATAGGTTACCCCAACAACGTTAAGAGCGGCACATTATTCACAGACTTTGGAATAGATGTAAGAATTATGAGGAGTTGTTCCCTAGTGAATGAAATATGCCGGGTTGTGAATTTCGTTACTTTAATAGTTTTGTGTCCATCATATTGTATGTCAGTTAATGCAAGAAACAACTATGTTTGTCGTTCAACGTTGTAACTTCACATTATAGTGGTTACAACGTTGTTCGGGCGATCCATTCAATTGTTCAAGGTAAATGCACTCTTCATCACGCAAAAAGTGTTCATGCAGTTTATCTTTTATCTCTTAGCATCAATAACATATAATGAACGGCGTTTTATTGTAAAAACGTAATATACGACGTAGTATAAAGTAAAATCCGTTAATAATTCTATGAAACACCATCAGAGCGAACCACGAAGATGCATAAGCATCGGGTGATGAACAGGGATCTTCGTCGGCTAATATGCCGAGTTACGTCATTGTGTGAACGGCAGGAGATGTGTTACTCACGTTTCTGACCACTGCACAGATGCAGAAACTTTTTTTTATCATGAACCAGAAAATGAAGTCCATAGTGAACATTAAATTCTGCGAAAAATTGGGTATTTCAAGGTGTTTTCAGTGGCGTTCGCATTTCAAGAGCGGTAGAACGTCACTCGAAGACTATAACATGTAAGGGGACCTCGCAGGAGCACAAACAACGAAAATCTGGACGGAATTAGGCGAAAAGTTCTACAGAAATGTTTGCGGAAGTACATTCGGCTCAAATTGCCTGAAGTGTGTCATGCGGGTAATTGGGTGATCGATCCATCACTACAGTACATCCGCTGAGACGCCGACACAGCATTCAAAAACGACTGTCTTGTGGTCACAAAAGCTTAATCATCGCTCGTCATCCTACGAAGGATTATCGTT
Organism: Lepisma saccharinum; assembly: GCA_022664845.1. Classification (NCBI taxonomy): domain Eukaryota; kingdom Metazoa; phylum Arthropoda; class Insecta; order Zygentoma; family Lepismatidae; genus Lepisma; species Lepisma saccharinum. The sequence goes on from JAGDQP010009604.1 coordinate 6,239, forward strand.
TTGACAGCCTCTGTTAGATTAAGCGCGAATCGCGAAGCACGCGACGAGAAACGGACGCCCAGAGAGCTTTCCAACGATATCAAAGACGTTGGAAGCATTTTATTGCTGCACAAGACGGACGACCTTTTGAAGAAGAAGGGGTAAAATGTATGTTACTTCATGCAAATTTGTCTCCGAACTTCTGAATAATATCTCGTATATAAGATTGTTACGCAGAGACGCAGTATTTTTAAATACAAATATCTTGGATATTTGCATCGATATGATTGGTGTTCGCTGTCAAACAAGTTGGGCTGCTCTTTACTCAGATTCAAATCAGAAATTGAATCGATCGAGATACATGCCAAATCTCAACACTTTTAACATGTTATCTTTCGTCATCCAACATCTTTCGCAAATGGCGATTGAAGTGGTTTCCTACACAACCTAGTTGAAATTTGAAATTATTTATGGCCCTTAGGCATCTAAGGTTCTGTACAGACACGATTACTTCTCGTGGAGGTGGCGCACCTCAGCCACACGCTTTCTTTTTTTTTAGCAATACACAGGAATAAATTGCTATACCGTAACAGAACAACTGCAGCGTTTTTATATATTTATATTTAAGGCCTTTCGGCATCTAAGACTCAGGCCGCGATAGAGGAGAGAAAAGGATTCGGGAAGGTGTCGGCCTAGACCTATGTTGAAGGTGCCATTCAGGCATTTGTCTTGTGTGACAGGAAAAAAAACTGGGAAAACCTCCATCAGGATGGTCAGCCCAGTTCGATATTTTTTTTTTTTAAATGAAAATGGCAGTAGCGCAAAAGAGCTTTATTGCGAGAAAACACGATTTTCGTTAAATTTTACATCTGGGAGTTCACAAAGATTTGGTAGGCCTATTAACTCGGGCGATTTGATTTGTGATTTAAATTTGAATAAAAACATAGAAATAAATGACATAATTTGTCAATTCTCATAGATGTAGTATGTATCTACGCAATAGCAGGGTGGGTAAAAGTCTACATTTACACACCCTGGCAATAGTAATTCTCACAGATGCAATAAAAAGTTACTTTTCACATTCCTGTAGTGCTCAATTAGCTTGGACAATGATTTTATACTTGCCCTGTAGATAGAAGAGTAAGATCATTAAGGTGAAATAGCCTGTATCACTAACACGAACTTTCTTGTACAAAATGAGGCAAATTTTTCTCAAATATATTTCTCTATTCAGCCCAACAAAGGATTAACATATACGAGTATTTTAATAGGTAACCTAGAGTTCAGGAAACACCCATGTACAGGGTACAGGGTATATAACAGTGTGTCGGGTGTTAGCAGCATATTAAAACCAGTTATAGTAAACAAGAAGAGACGGAAAAATACTGGACGCATATAGAAAACAAAAAGTCTGAAAAGCCATCTTGTTTTTGACTGACGTCTATTCAGACCAGGATCATGGAAAGTGGAGGAAAAAACAAGCTGTCTCTCAACCCCTCTTTAGGTTGAACACAACGTGTCTTGCATGAGTGCTGCTGCTTTTTTAATATTATTTTCGTCTAATGGTTCTTATTGGTGTTTAAGCAAAAAGGTCTGCTGTTTTTTTCTTTAAATAGGATTATATACCAAGCATGGTTTCGTCTCACACCATCCACCGACATCTCTCTTTTTTCTCCCCCCATATGTTAAACGGTTTCCCCACCCGACACGCTGAGAGCTCATTAATAGACCGAAATCAGAGACTGTGGGGACTGCATTAGAAGCTCTCACTCACCCAGACTTCCAGGTAAAAGCTAGCGGCGTGGTATGGCAAACACACAAGGAATGCATTATATGGCGTGAGAATTGGGCAGACCACACACACACATACCCATGTTGTAACAAACTAGTGGTTAGACTGGAGACAAATCTACGAGGAAAAAAAAACGGTAAGTGGTAATCACACAAAAGGAAACAAATAAACAAAAATGTTGTATAGAGTCATACCAAACCTCTGTCACTTTAAATGTGATCAAAACAATGTATGGTTCGAATAATGTTTCATTTTTGAGAAACTCGACCACGAAACTAATGAAAAATCACGAATAAGCAAGCACATATGGAGTGGACATTGTGGATTGCAGCTCCTTCTGTGTGGTATACATTTTTTTTACGACTACTCAAATGAACGCATGGTAAAAATGGAATAGGCCGACGTATTATTGTTTATTAATTAACAATAATGAATTTCCGCTTCATAAATTAATGAATTTCCCAGATGTTTGCCAAAATGCATTTTCTTTAATGTTAGAAACATAAAAAACGCTTTCTGTTGGGAGAATGGGGAGTATTACACATATTAATATCTAATACATTTTGCCTTTTTTTTTCCGCCTATTTCGGAACATAATTAATATTTTTAATACTCTTCGCTCCAGTCTCCCCATTTTTAACATTTTTCAAAATATTTAAAAAACTAAGAGTACTATCAAAAATATAAATTCATAGCGCACTAGAACTTACAAATTACTATGAAATGCAATGGACAACGATCTCGAAATCTTGTCGATTGATGAGTGCTCAGACTTAAATTAAATAATGACGTCATAATCTTTGAAAATATATCACTCGTCAATGGGCACGATCTCGAGGTCGCTGTCCATTGCATTCCATAGTAATTCGTAAGTTCTAGTGCGCTATGAATTTACATTTTTGATAATACTTTTTGTTTTTGAAATATTTTGAAAATGTTAAAAATGGGAGGGTTGGAGCGAGGAGCCCTCTCAAATGTGTGCTTAAGCCAAGGTTGGAAAAACACGTTTTTTTTTAAAAAAAAAAAACATGTTTAAAACGTATTTCTTGTGTTTTTTGTTACAAACACGTTTTTCAGAACTGCAAAAAAGTGTTTAAAACGTATTAACAGTTTTCTTAAAAACAAAAAATTGTAGAGGTTTTGATAATCTGCAGTAGCATTTATAATGTTTCAATCGCGCTTTCGGTATATTCACGCACTTACTAGAAACGGTTCTATTTTACCAAATTTGATGAAATTTGCTATTTATTAAAATTCAGTGACAAAGCTATTTATTATATAAGAGGTAAAGGTATACCCTGTGCGCACACGCCGTGAACGGCGCATGGGGTGTGTTGTGTCCACATATCCTCGACCCTAGCTATCTTGTCCTCGACCAACAGCACGAAGTGAGGTGGAGTGGTGTCTCATGCTCGGGCTGCCTTTACGTCCCAAAGTACCCAGGAATACAAAGGACACTGTGGTACTCAATTTGATAGGAGGCTGAGTATAGCTCAGAGCTGCAGGTATGGTAGGGAACACTGGAGAATTTTCCTCCAGTGTACTGGCCGGGATTTGAATTACACTTCTTGAAATGTTCTCTCATTTGGGCAAGGCCTGCCATTTGCTTTTCACATAGTCTACATGTGGCGTTTACAGTTCAATTTTTTTGTTCGGAAGGATCAGCTTTAATAAAGTGCGTCCAGATTAAGGCTCAATCCAAGTAGGTTTTCCCGCCTTTTTCGTTTTACGTCAATTATTCAAATTTCAGTAGAGGAAAACAGAAATTAATTTACATGGACCAAAGTTCGTTTCGTCCTTCAATAATGAGTACAATTAGTTTTAATTAAATGCTAATAGTAACTGCAGGATTGTATGCAGACACTTTTGGGACATTATTCTGTCCCGAAAGTGTCTGCACACAATCCTGAGTTTATTACTAATATTTTATTAAAACTAATTGTACTCGTTATTGAAGGACGAAACGAACTTTGGTCCCTGAAAGTTAATTTCTGTTTTCCTCTACTGAAATTTGAATAATTGACGTAAAATGAAAAGGGCGGGAAACCCTACTTGGACTGAGCCTTTTTTTTTTTCCTGTGCAGTCTATAATGATAAGGAGTCTATAAACGAACAGCAAAGAAGCAAAGTACCTAATAAGTTCAACTACCCGACAAACTCCAAGCACCGAATAAGAAATGACTATCAAATATGCACAGTTACTCACTACTGCCCCTTTCCTCAAACATAGAAAAGAGATAGAGCATTGTAATCCATAGAAGCAAATACATGCGCATGAAGTTTTACTTTACCTGGCAGTTTCTCACAATAAATAAAAAAAAAGAAAGAATAAAGATATGACCCTCTTGTTTCATGTTATTGATAGCTAATTAATATTTCCTGCCTCCAGCATTCAAACGATAAAATACAAATCAAAACAACGCATTTTAAGTCTCCATCTGTGGACTTGCGGCACCATAATACTGATTATTCTGGAAACTAGCTTTCACACGAGACAAATTGCATGTGTGTTACTGTTAAAAACAACACCCTTTTGTACTCTTAAAAATAATATAATTCTTTCAAAGAAGAAAAATAAAATTAACATGTTTTTAACAGTAAACAGAGAACATCGTTTAAAACAATCGCCTCTATTTAAAACACGTTTAAAACATTTTGTTTTAAACTTTCCAACCCTGGCTTCAGCCTATTTTCGAGCTTTTTAACAAATCAGTGATTAAACGATCTAGTCAAAATCCGAAAACTGTATTACAATAGAACCTCTGTTATCCGAAATAAAAGGGACTGTGTAACCTCTGTTAACCGTAATACTTTTACGTACTATTTTTCCATAAATCTATCTGTTTCTGTTTATTCTTTTCACACTGTTTTCTTGCCACAATATCTCGCGAACGCTTCATTAGCAAAACGTCAGCAGGCAAAACAGTGGTTTTTTTTTGTTTCTTTTTTTTTGCCGTTTCGGTTACACTCTATTTCAGTTAACAGAGGTTTTACTGTACTTGACAAAGTTTCTATGAATACAGTTATATTTATATTTAGGTATGCTGCGTGTATTTTAAAAAGAGATTCCAGAAAATATTTTTCTATTTTATAAGAATTATTTGTGAGCGCTTTGCACAGTCATTTCTTATTTCATTTTCCACCATTTTGTTCATAATTTCCGGGCCTATTTTTCAAGATATTTACTACCTATTTTCAGAAAGTTTTTCACTGCATATTTTTAATGTTTTAGTGCTTAAAACATCCGGGCACATTTAATTAGGTTTCACGATATTATCGTGATGCTGATACCAAATCATAACCATGGAACCAACTAATATAAACATAATGATTTATAACTTTCCTCATGCCATATTTCAAGAATAATTTTGTTTGAAGTTTAGAAAACTGCAACTATTAATAGTAGCCAGCATAATTATCATTTGACAGGAGGAGACCATGTGCAAGTGTGAGAAATAGTTGAAAAAACAAGCTCCCTTTCTCTCTCTCTCTTATGTTATCGCTGCTCTCTAAATCACATCATTGCAGCAACGCACGTACCAAAAACATTTTAGCACGGACGCAAAACACGTGTTCGCACAAACTGCTTACTAAGCCCCCATAGATCATCATTGAAAACAACTCCCTTCTCTCAAGAAGGCTTTCTTTCTTGGTCTGGTCATGTTTATTTCTTGCCCAAACATACACCATCTCAGCAGACTTAACATAAGCGACGGACGAGTCCCCTGTTGCTCTGTGCAAACCAGACACCTTCATCACATAATATTTCTTTAGAGAGAGAGAGATTGAATGAAAACAAGAACAGAAAATTTGCAACACGTACGAAGTTTATTGTAGTCGACTGAGAAAGGTGAAAAGAAATAAAACCTGCATATGTGCACAGTAGAAAAAAAAAAGGTTGGAAGGGGGAACAAAAAAATATTGCGTTCAACAAATGTTTAAGTTCGTGTTACTTAACTCAAAACATGGATAGTATATAAACATAGTAACGTTACTTACGATACGATAAAATGAAGTGTATGGGAGGTAACAGAAGTATGGTTTACGCCCGTCCCCATACGGGGGAAGCCCCATATCTTTGTCACCTCGATCTGTAGCTGTTAATTAATTATATATAAGGTCTCCAGAAAACACTTACTGGTGTAAATGGCCAGTATAACAATTAATAAAAACTAAAGATGTATAAAGTCTTTAGAATTAGTTAAAAACGTGAAGGTTCTAAATGGGCCTTCACAAAATAAAACAATTCCCTCCTTGGGAGGGAAGGTGTCGCAGCATTTCATAGTGAATATCATACAGTCCAAGGGATGTGTTTCTAACATCCCGCAAGGCAGTTTCCAGTTCCCACTCAGTGAAAGAGACATTATATGGTTCCAAATTATTAGAGTGGAAGCGTAGAGGTATTATATCTGCCTGTCGCTTAATGTTTACGAGATTAGCTCTATAGTACTGGGAGCTGGATATTGCTGCGAAGGCTGCTCCAAGAAGATTAGCTATCTCTTCTGGGTCAGTATACAAGACATTGTTGTGCTTCAGAGCAGTCAATGGCTCGGAGCGACAGTTGACTTGCAAACGTCTCACCCGTTCCCACACGTCTCGAATTGGCGTTTGTGAATTAATGGAAGATACGTATTCACGAAAGGAAGTACGCCGAGTTTGTTTCTTGAGACGTCGAATATATGCTTGTGACTGTCGAACTGCATTTAAAATTGCCGCTGTAGGATATCGATTGAACACCCGAAGAGCACGAATGCGCCGTCACCGTGCTAGTTCGAGCTCATCGTTCCACCAGGGAACAGAACGCCGACGTGACGTTCGGCCAGACTGTGGGATGAAACATCTGGCAGCTCGCAAAATTTCACGGTTTAAGTACTCAACCGAATCATTCAGGGAAAAATCTCCTTGATCAACTAGTTGGACACGAGTATCATATTTAGTCCAGTCAGCACGCTTCAGATGCCAATGCGTGTGAAGGGATGGAATTTCCTTCTTTAGTTGGTGCAGTTACTCCTTGAATTTATGAACACCCTGTATGGATCGCCTAGGAATAATTTTCTTTTGGATGGTGATTCAGCAGAATTGAACTAGAAACGCAGTCGAGAAAACAATCAAGACCTTTCTTCTCGATTCACGTGATGTTTTCTCTCTCGCCAAAGACGAATGGCCATGTACGTTTATGAACTGCGTAGGTGTTTCCACCACCATCGCCGTGACCACGAGAGGGCAGGTCACTGCTAGACGGATCACCTTTATCTTGAGTTCGTACTGTCGCTGGTCCGAACTTAACGTTAAAACATTATACAATCACAGCAGCCAGTGGATATTTCAGCAAGTGTAGGACAGTAATTAATCCTGCAAAACTTTCATCGTTATTAGTACTGCTATTCATGGAACTGTGATATATGTTGTGAGAAGGCAGATAACGATATTTTTTATTTTGGACTCAGTGATTGAAAATTAGTTCTTGGTGTTTAATGTTAACGATGGTATTCAAGTACGATGGTCCAATGACAAATATGCGTTTATATTCAAGTGTGGTGCTATGTGAATGTCTTCCTTCGTTTAAGTTTTTTGGGAGAACTAGCATCAGCTACATTTATCATCGTTGTTGACGACTCGTCACGGCTGAATTTTTGATCGTCATAATTGGAAGTGCATTAAACATCATTCCGTCAGCGTTTTAACGCGTCATCGTCTCGTTCGAAACTTCAACGTCTCAGGAAGTATATCTTATTAGATCACAGCTAAATATAAATATTATATGCTCGAGCCATTATTGTGTCTAACTCGAACGGACCTATACGTGGCGACCCTCAACTGCCAGTCACTTGCAGGAGAGGACAAATTAGAACTGCGGAATGAACTTAAGAGGATTAAGTGGGACATCATAGGACTATCAGAAGTGTGGAGGAAGAATGAAGAACAGTTGGAACTACCGTCAGGGGACACGTTCTACTTCAAAGGAACAGAAACTGGAAAAGCGACAGGCGTTGGCTTTATAATTAATAAAGACCTGAAGTCACGAATCACAGAAATTGAAGGAATTTCAGATAGAATCGCACGGGTAGTAATAAAAATTAACAAGAGATACAGTATGGAAATTATACAAGTGTACGCTCCAACAACCTCGCACCCGGAGGAGGAAGTCGAAGACCTATACGAGGAGATTCAGAAGATTTTGGATAGTAGCAAATCGCATTACAAAATTGTAATGGGAGACTTCAATGCGAAAGTAGGAACCAAGCAGAGCAGTGACACGAAAGTGGGAAACTTTGGATTTGGCAAAAGAAACAAGAGAGGAGAGAAGTTAGTGGAATTCTCAGAAGCCAACAGACTGTTCATTTCCAATACATTTTTCAAGAAACCGCCCCAGAGGAAGTGGACATGGAAAGGCCCAAATGGGACCAAAAACGAAATAGACTACGTTCTATCAAATAACAGGGCAATTGTGCAAGACGTGTCTGTTCTAAACAGTTTCAAAATCTCGAGTGATCATAGGATGGTGAGATGTAAGCTGAAACTAAATACTAGACTAGAGAGAAAGAAGCTTATCAGAGGAAAACCGTCAGTTTTAGATCTGGAAAATCTTGGAAAACACAGACAGACATTCGAGATAGAACTAAGCAACAGATTCAGCGCCTTGGAAGAGTTAGAGGATGAAGACATCGATAGCAGAAATAAAACCCTGACTGAGATAATAAGAAAAACAGCCAAGGAGATAGCAGGTACCAGAAAGAAAAAAGAGAGCAAAATCTCAGAAGAAACTAAGCTCTTGATGAAGAAAAGAAGGGAAATGAAAGAAGAGGAAAATTGCATAAAGAGGATTGAGTACATAGAACTAAATAAAACCGTAAGAAAGAAAATAAGAGAGGATGTACGAAGATATAACGAAAATCTTGTTAAAAATACAATCGAGGAAAACAAGAGCCTGAAGAAAGCCAAACAGCAGCTCATGATAGGGAAAAAGCAAATAATTGCAGTTAAGAGACCAGACGGGACCGTAACACGAAATAAGGAAGAAATTATAAACATATTTGAAAATTTCTACACAGAATTGTACTACTCCGAGGAAGAGCTAGGAAATGAAGATTCAGAAGAAATTGATGTTGATGTCCCAGACGTAATGAAAGAAGAAGTGGATAAAGTACTTCGAGGGATGAAGAACGGAAAATCACCAGGAGAAGATGGACTCACAGCAGAGATGTTTAAATGGGGAGGTGAAAAGATGAAAGAGGAAGTTGCTAAATTATTCTCGATGTGCTTGAGGAAGAGAGAAATACCCAGAAGTTGGAACAATGCCGTTATCATTTTGTTGTACAAGAAAGGGGACAAAGAACGCGTCGAAAACTACAGACCAATTAGTTTACTGTCAGTCCTATACAAAATGTTCACCAAAGTTATTTTGAATCGTATTGAACGAGACTTGGATTTTAATCAGGGAAGGGAACAAGCCGGATTTCGTCGTGGATTTAGCACAATGGACCACATACAAACATTGAATGAAGTTATGGAAAGGACTAATGAATATGAACTTCCACTATGTTTGGGATTCATAGATTTTGAAAAGGCTTTCGATTCGGTCTCCTTGTCAGCAGTACTTAAATCACTTGAACATCAAGGCATCGAAAGTGCATACATCAAGTTACTGCGAAACATTTACTCGACTGCCACTTCTGTCATTAG
>JAGDQP010009604.1:15792-58439 GCA_022664845.1 Lepisma saccharinum
ATCAAGTTACTGCGAAACATTTACTCGACTGCCACTTCTGTCATTAGACTGCATCAAGACTGAAAAATTTAAAGTTGGAAAAGGGGTAAGGCAAGCAGATTCAATTTCTCCAAAACTGTTTTGCGCGGTCCTGGAGAGAGTGTTCCAGAATTTAAACTGGGATGAAGTTGGAATTAAAATTAATGGCGAATATCTTCATCACCTACGGTTCGCTGATGATATAGTCCTGTTTGCTTCAAGTGCAGAAGAACTACAAACCAGAATGGAAGAACTGAGGAACGAGAGTTCGAAAATAGACCTTAAAATGAACTTAAGTAAAACAAAAGTAATGTACAATCAACATGCTGCAAAGAAGGAAGTTAAGATTAACGGAGAGACAATAGGCATAGTTGATGAGTATGTTTACCTAGGCCAGCTTAAAACATCGAATGCAAAGTTGACTGATGAAATAAATAGAAGATGTAAAATGGCGTGGAGTTCTTTTGGAAGACTACACTTTATTTTCAAAAGCAAACTTCCAATGTGTCTGAAGCGTAAAGTTTATAATCAGTGTGTCTTACCTGTGATGATGTACTGCTGCGAAACTTGGACATTGAATACGTAAACGACTCAAAGATTGAGAGTCACACAAAGAGCAATGGAGAGGTGCATGCTAGGAATAACCAGGAGGGACAGGAAGAAAAATGAATGGATTCGCGCACAAACAAATGTAGAGGATGTAATCAAGACTGCGAAGAAGCTGAAATGGAAATGGGCCGGTCACATAGCTAGACGAACAGATGGAAGGTGGACGACAAATGTACTACAGTAGATTCCTAGAGAAAAGAAACGACCGAGACGGCGTCCAAATGTAAGATGGGTAGATGAAATCAAGCGTTTTTCAGGAGCTACATGGATGAGGATATCAGCAGACCGAGATATGTGGAAAGAAAGGGGGGAGGCCTTCATCCAGCAGTGGATAGAAAACGGCTGAATATGATGATGATGATATCCAATTGGTATACCAGCTGTGTAAGGGCACTTACATTTGTGTTATCAATAGTGGTGATATTTTCTAATTATGTACAATAAGCATGTATTATCAAGTTGTCATTAAGTACTCAGTGTAGCTATCCTGTTTATGATAATTACTTTAGGTACAGATATTATTGTAATAAATTAATTATTTGCAATTTTGATTATTATTGGCTGTGAGTTCTACTAACTAACCATTAACTTAATGTTTTGTGCATGTAATGAGATTTTCCAGTCGAATGGTGCTGGAAAGACTAAAAAAGGAGGGACTCCAGACTATTGGTGTAACCACCGTACGCATATGGATATTTTCAGGATTCGTTCAGATCATTGAATTTAGCCGCGGGTTAATCCAAATAGTATATTTCATAACCCTTTAATGGAGAAAAATTGTGAACCTCTTTTTATATTGGACAATCACCCTACATCACATGCGGTAACTTTCGTTGTGCTTGATAAAGGTTTAAAAAGTCTAAAATTACTGGGAAGTGGTCACTACCACATAGATCGTCATGTACACGCCATGCCAGCATGGGTGCAAGAACTGCACTGCAGAGAGATAGGTCTATCGCTGAGTATGTGCCACTTGCCAAACTAAAATGCGTGTTAGCACCAGTATTTAATAAAACTAAGTTTGAAGCGTCAATAAAAGATTCAACGATTCTACCGCGGACGTCTGTACGAACACTACGCCAAATAACGTTATATGAATTAAAATCTCCAACTAAAATTATAGGTTGGGGTAACTGCTGGAATAGATTCTGGAGGTAAAGGAGCGTAAAGTCTTGTTCCCTTGTGATGTATAAATTCAGGAAGGTAACATGCTGCTCAAGATGGACGCGAACAGCAACCGCCTGTAGATTCGTGGCAATGTGGACAGGTGTTGAATACAGCGTATCAACAACACCAATTGCAACACCGCTACATGCACGACCATCAGTGGGATAATCTGTGCGATATAGTGTATAGTTCTTCAAAATAACAGATTCGGTTGTTTTAAATTTTGTTTCTTGAAAGCACACTATAACAGGGGAAATATCTGATAGCAAGACTTGCAATTCTTCATAGTGGGAATGAAATCCGTTAAGATTCCATTGAAGCATAGCCACTGGGATGTAGATCAATAAAAATATCACCTTTTAAGTAGTATAGGTTTAAATTTCCCTACCTTTCCGACTGCAGTAAACTCCGAGTCCACCAGATTGTCCTCAATCATATCTGACGTTAAGGATAAACTCGGCTCGTTCAGCGCAGGTAGAGTCTGTTGAGTTGAGTAGCCAGAACAGAAAGTACGTCGTTTTATGCTCGACATTACTGGTGACATACGACTGGATTTTGAAATATTACCAGCACGAACACTAGGTACAGCTCGTGGAATTCTATAAGACTCCTTAGGGATGATTTACCTCTCAGGAAGCGTCGGCGTAACTTGATGAGGTGGCGACTTTTAGGAGATTTGTCAGTTGGAGGTGTCTCAGTTTCTTGCGAAATACCGCTTCAAGTTTGTCACTTGTCACTCTTTACGCACAACTATTGTGGGAGATACAAGTAGGTATATTGGCGTTCGTGGTCTGCACGTATCCTGATTATTAATTATCGGTACGGAAAGAGGGTTTTCATTGAACTGAATAAAAACTGTGATATATAAGGAACCTTCGGTGAAATCTATTGAAAACAAAGAAACGGAATGGCAGTAAGGAGGCCTTTAAGGTGAACGTAAAGCGACGATCCACAACACTAGAGGCCAGAGCGATTCAATTATTACCCCCGGTCATTATAATTTTTTCTTAGCATGGAATTCTGCGCATCCAAACTTACAAATTTAGGAGCCGGAAAAAACAATTCCAATTTCGCTTACAGTAGATGTTTAAAAAGAGCGTAAGTAATGAAGTACAAAATAGAAATATTAAAATGCTATTAAGAAGACACGAGGAAATACTTACCACAAATGTTTGACTTAGCCACCATGCTTTAAAGTGCCAGGACCATATTTTGGAACTGGCAATACGAAGTTTCCCATGTAGGAGCCCTATGTGGGAATGCAGTGGATATCTTCAATGAAATTATTTTAACTTAAAAAATGAAAGAATTCTCTCGTATGTCGTAGGTGTATTTGGGTGGTAAAAAAATCTTTTATGAACTATATTTTGTATGACCCATTTTAGTAGCTGTTGATTTCGGCCCGTCTCAATACAGTGTAATGTTTTTCTTTTAAATCCACAAATATCCATACCTCAAGGGGGATTAACCCCCAATCTCGCGAACGACCGTCCAGCGCCCTAGTCTACACGATTTTCGGAGTCGGCGTATCAGTGACGTAACATCTTGGCCTGCAAGCCCTTCAAAGCAGGCGGTCCCGAAACTTTAGGGGCTCGCTTTTAAACTCATAGAATTATCATTTACCTATCCTTGACGGCCTTTTCAGCGAACATCTAATAACTAGATGTTCCTTCAGCTAGCTGGCTTCATACAATTATTATATATTTGCGATGCAATCAAGCACTTACCTGCACTATCATGTTAATGCATGGGCACAGTGGGCAATCGCCAGGGGCTCCCCACCTAACACAAGCTTGGGGTGGGGCTAATCTAAACACTTCTTGCAATCATTGTATTTTCAAATTTTATAATCTGATTATATTTCATTCAATTTAAAAAAAGTATTAACGTCAGTTCCTTATAAGCAAAGACCATCGAAAACTGGTAAAATAAGATTCGGAGTTCAGAATCAGCTTTCTACGAGTAGTATAGACCACAGAAAGTTCGTGCATCGTCCAGGTTCCACAACGTGGCCCACGAGGTTTCACTATTTATGACATATTATTTCGTTCGCTTTTCTCATGTGAATTGCATCTATACTGAAAACGACTAACGCTTAATAAATAGTCGGTTGATAGCAAACTATCTAAGCCGTATAGTTTGGTGTATAAAGACTTTTCATTCTAATAGTGTCCAAAAGTGATAAACTTGTGCTGGAACGAGTGTAGACTTCTAGTTCATCATCATCTTTTTAATGAAGAGAAAAATCTACCAAAGAGTGTTGTATATTCCCTGAATAGAAACGAAATTCCGATATTAAACTGCAGTAGTCTTATGACAATATTTCAAATATATCCGCATGTTAAACTGTATTGCAAGCACGGATTCTTCAACTGAATGAAATCGCTATCTGTGTTTTCTCTGCTGCATACAGTCTGAACTTGGTGGAACTAAAAGTCTCGACTTTTGCACATCGTTGGCATCTTCTGACATCATGTTTAGAAGAAGATCATGTGGTGATGAAGCGTCTGCCTGCCACGAAACGGCCGTCGCATTCTGATGCTGTTCTTGTTCTGGATGGCGTTCAAATGTTACGAACTTTTCGAAAACAACCAATTTCTCATTGTTGTTACAGTCCCAACAACCTAAAGGTATTTTTGCGATAAAGTACCTAGAAGTGGTTATTCATAGTTGTATAGAACAAGTACGTACTTTGTTAAAGAAGGGAGTAAAACATTTCCGAAATATTCGAATTATCGATTTTTCCTCCAAGTTGTGAGAAATTCTGTATCCTGTACAAACAACATGGGAGTACTATTTGGACATCAAAAACTATTCACAACTATTAGTCATAAAAAAATGAATAACTTCGTTATGTTAATTAATTACTATTATTTGTCAAAAGTAGTACAGTATACCCGTTTTAAATTTCAATAATTATCAAATATGAAATTTAAAAAGTAACACTGCGACAGATACATTTTTGGGGGGAGTGGAAAAAATACGGGTCTGTTAAATTTCCATGAAGAGCTTATTGAAAAAAACATTACAAAAATCTATGACTTGACGGGTAAAAATTTTTCTTGAACTTCCTGAATTGAGATGAAAAGGGGCAGGAGTATGATCTAACTTATTTTCTGCAGGCGGGCTCGAGCAATTATTGTTACGCCCCTGCGGCGTATGTGTGTGCTGTTTGTTATACATAACAGAACAGTTAAATCCAGTGGTTTTATTAAAGTTTGGCCCACACAGCACAGCATATTCTAAGAATATTCCACCATTTTAACTGTCCAATATATAAAACGGGAAGTCTGTTTATCTGAAAGCTATATAATTCCACACTCCTTGAAGGACTGGAACAAAATTTGGCACACACATTCCTTAGGACCTACAAGGATTAACTACCTGATAAAAAGGTTACTACCCAAAGGGAGTGAAACGCGGGGAATCCAATTCGGAAACAACTTGATATTTGGTATGAAAATTCTTCGTTTCAATTCATTAGCAACAGTAATCTTTCCGATTCGACAACCTCCCCTGAACGACGGTGAGGGTTAAGGGGTAAAAACCTCATAAGAAGTGGAATATGAAAACTCGAAAATTGTTAAACTTAAAAACATGAAATTTACCATGCGTGTTCCTTAGGACAAAGAACAATTAACGGCAATATAAGTTGTAGCAGTAGTTGTATTAGCTGCAGCGAAGGAAAAATGAATTGTTGTTGCAGTAGTACTAGTAGTAGCTGTTATTATTGTTATTGCAGCATTAGCAATTAGTAGTAGTAGTAGTAGTATAACTGTTAGTGTTGCCAACATACTTTATTCACCACCACCCCCACTAACGGGCAGGCAAATCTGCTAGTTATAATATATTGCTTGCACCTCAGAGAATGAAAATATATCGAATAGGAGAGAGCACGTTATCTCATATTTTAACGGTAGCCTATATATAAGCCACAGTATACTGTACTCAGAACTGAGAACTTAAACGACAAACTATTTAAACACACACACAAAATGGAAGAAGAAAAGTGAAATTCCGAAAAGTTGAATATTGAGAGCGGTGCAGGTTGAAGAAATTGTCTCGTAAATACCACTAGCTCGCAGACGCCTTGAATGAGTTTAAACTTTTCAACGCGAGTCTTGGTCTACATAGCAATTAACAATAAAGCTAATGTATTTCTAAATACTGCAATATACTTTCATTGTATAGCGTAACACACTTACGTAATTCCAGAACAATATATTGTTTTTAATATCTGATTACGTAAAAGATTAATTTTTAATTCAGAACAATGAATCTTTTGAAACCTGCACTCCGGCAGACAACACCATCCTTCTTTTTTCTTTTTATAGTCACGCTGCTAGTCTTTTGTAATGAAAGCGTCATTTTGACCTCAATTTGTTGAACTAGGTTGGATTAAGTTACTATTTACATTTTATTTTTATTTTTCATTATTTAGCCCTCCATTTTATTTAACGACTTTACATTAATACAAGTTGTATGAAAAGTGACGTAATCCCGATTTTAACTGATCATAAGATCTGAATCAGTGCAAAAAATCAACGCAAATATTTAGAGGCCTCAATCCGTATGCTTCGTGTAACAGTCTATGAGAGTTTCATATTTTTAAAGGTACTGGAAAAATGACAAGCAATAATGAAATTTTGTAAAGCACTTGTGAGTGTGTATCAAATGTATTACCTGGCATTTTGACAATGTTTATTTTAGCTGCGAAAATAGAATACCCATAATGGATGACGTCATACGCCTACGTTATTACGGGTATTCTAATTTATCGGCTAAAATAAACAATGTCAAAATCTCAGTAGTTCATTTGATAAACATTTATAAGTATTATTGAGGCAGCTTTAAAAAATTTCATTATTGCACCTGTTTTCACTTACAAGAAGACTTACGGAAGTGTAACTCACCGATTTTAATGAAACTTTGCATACTTGTAGAACATCGAAAAATAATCAACAAGTATTTTTTATTTCAGCAATGGTGCGGGTTTAAGGGTAGAAACCACCATGTCAACGTTAGGGGTGGTCTCCAAGCATAGACAGAAAACAATCATTTAATGTAGAAGAAACAATACTGCCAGGGAAGTTTAGGACAGCTGATTCAGAATCGGACGTCCAAAGTCGAAAATTCAAAATGGCGGATCCAATATGGTGATTACAATTACAAAAAGTCGTCTGGTTTGAAATGCTCTGCAGCTAGCCAAGAACAATTCTAGTTGGCAGGGGTTACTGCGAGAAGGTGGCAGACCGATTTGAAACCCCTTTCTGTACTGATGTTAACGGGATGCTTGATTAAGATAAGTCTCGTCACCTCTCACTATTCGGGTTGCTTATTTATAGTGAGTCCCCTCGCCTCTCACTATGTTAGAACTTCAAAGATCCTTAATTGTTATAGTTATTAATTTATAGCGAAAACGTTTTACAGTGATAATACTCCGTAAAAAAAGTGTGTGATGCATAAACATTGTTTACACCACGCACACCTTATTACGGCAATAACCGTGCACAAATCGCAAAGTGCTGCATAATCTTTGAAACAAAATGTTACGGGATTTCAAAATGTTACGGGATTTTCAAACTCAGGTGGTCTTTCTTCCAAATAACCGCTTTTGTACCACGCATACCTAATAATATTTGAAAATCTGGGCGACGAAAACTGATTATGAATCAGTGAATGGATCTTAATTATCTCTGTCTTTGCCTTTCATTACAATCATCAACCAATCGCTGGTTAGACTTAATCGTCGTTATATAATCGAGTCGAAATTTTGATCCTACTTTCAGCATCACTATTCCATTCAACAATCCATTTTAACGCTAAGGAAAGTGAAGACGAAAATTTCGGGCATCAGAGTTAAATAAAGTACGAATAAATTGTATTATCAGAATTAAACCTACTTTCCCAATTTAGCGCCTGTTGCGTTATTCAAGGTTTAACAAGGGGCCCAAATATACTATAAATCACCATAAATAAGCACCACGACTAGTGAGAGGCGAGGGAACTCACTATAAATGAGCACCCCGAATAGTGAGAGGTGGCGAGTCTTACTTTAATCAAGCATCTCGTTAACATCCGTACAGAAAGGGGTTTCAAATCGGTCTGCCACCTTCTCGCAGTAACCCCTGCCAACTAGAACTGTTCTTGGCTAGCTGCAGAGCATTTCAAACCAGACGACTTTTTGTAATTTTAATCACCATATTGGATCCGCCATTTTGAATTTTGTACTTGAGACGTCCGATTCTTAATCAGCTGTCCTAAACTTCCCTGGCAGTATTGTTTCTTCTACATTAAATGATTGTTTTCTGTCTATGCTTGGAGACCACCCCTAACGTTCACATGGTGGTTTCTACCCTTAAACCCGCACCATTGCCGAAATAAAAAAATACTTGTCGATTATTTTTCGATGTTCTACAAGTATGCAAAGTTTCACTAAAATCGGTGAGTTATACTACCGTAAGTCTCCTTGTTAGTATCCCCTGCCGACGGCTAGTAACGCTCTCTGTCCTGGAAGCAAAGTGTTTCCGCCTCGACACCCAGTGGGGCCAAGTGGCTCGGAGCCCACATTAGACTGCCAGGGAACTTCGGAAAATACCCATCATCATCATCCCTTGACAACCCATGCTAATCTTCTTACTAGCAAAATGGTGGTAACTATAGTAATACAGTGTTGCTGGTGTGACACACACAAAGGTTAAAAATCTACTTACATAGCAAAATAATAGGATAAAAGAAATCCACACACGCACGTACACCCTATTCAAAAAGGATGACCGCATTGATTACTGCAATTTTCAGTTGAAAATTCTCTAAGTCCAACTTCGGGTATCTTCGGAAACTGTAAACCAAAGATGCCAGGTTCGAGCCCTGGAAATAAGGATGAACTTTCGCAATTGGGAAAAAATGTGCAGATGTGTTTTTCTACTTTTTAAGTGTAATAAGACATGTTGGAATGTTATTAGGTGTAGAAAAAAGTAACATTTATTAAAATACGTAATGATACAGTATTTCGAAACCTTCCATACATCTGAGCACGTGATCCTATTGTCACCTATGTTTCCATACGTAAAAGCACATTTGCAATGAAAGTGAAGACAGCAAATTTAGTTCTCGCATTCATACAAGTAGTACAATAAACAAGAGAAAGGAGAGAAAAACAACAGCATTTGCAACGTATATGAATGTCATTGTCTTGAACACCGACAACTGACAAGTCAGTTATGTTTCTATAGAAGGAGTTCTATCAGAAAGAAGTAGATAGATGTGTTCATGTTAGCTCAGTGGTAGAGCGCGTCGTGAGGTCGTGCGTTCGAATTCCGTTCTGGAAAATTTATTTTTATGGAATGATATATTCTTCAAAGCATGAATAATTAGATAAAATAATAATAATAAGTTTTATATGTATCCATACAAGCATTTCAGGACATAAGTAATTATTATGTTTAAAATATAACATCAAAGAAGTGGTGGGTGTTGACAGAACGTCGGTATATTATATGTGAACGTTAAATACAAATTAAGTAAATATTGTTATATCCAAAGTCGGATCAAGGTACCATACAGCAAATTCACGATCCCCAAAGTTCATACAAATTCAATATCCCCAAAGCTGATGATCCCCACGAACGATGAGTCAGTAAGATACTAAACTGTCCTTCAGTAAAGAAGACAGAAGATCTTTCCATGAGTTTGAAATGCCTTATCTGTATCTCCCTCTCGCTCTCTCTTGCTGACAAATTCTATACATTTATCATCTGATGAAGAGTAGTTATTATTGTCTTATTAACTAGTAGAAAAATACTTGACCTGACCAGGGCTCGAACCCATGTTCGTGTAGTACTGGTTTAGAAAGCAAAGATTTTAACCACGAGCCACTTTTACAACTAGAGAAATGTTGCCCAGATTTGTCTTATTAAAACACCAGCAGATTGAGTCACGCTAAGTGGACCATTTTATACGTTTGTGATTTTAGATAAGGAAGATTAAATTGGATTTATTTCTGTCTGTTGTTTTCGTAACAGAGCAAACCTGTGGATGCTTTTTCTAGGTTTAAATTCAGAATGTATATTTTACACGTGCAAAGGTACGGTAGTATAACAATTAACTTTGTTTATTAAAAGAGCTTTTCTTATTTATGAAAACTCATTTATGAAAACTATTATTATTTTTATTATATTCCTTGCGCGAATGTTAACCAAATCGATCCCCAGAAGGGGCGAGCCCTGCAATTAAACAATTACATGCCAGTTAACCGCTGTTACTTGCTTCTTTGCTGCTCATAGCTCAGAGCAATGCTGATCATGGATAGACGTTCATCTGTAATTACCTTGTGGGAGTTAGAGGGCTATACTGCAACTGCAGCTGGGAGACGAATGGGTATCCCGGACGCTACTGCCAGACGATGGATTCGGCAATATCGTACTACAGGTCAGACTGGCAATTTACGATCTCCTGGTCGTCCTCATGTGTCTACGGAGCAGGAAGATGCGAGATTAGTAAACGAAGCCCTGTTAGACCCAGTAAGGACGTCTAGACAGCTAAGGGAAGCTTCCCACTTTCCTAGTAGTACGCAGACAGCGCTCCGAAGGCTTCGTCAGGTTGGATTACGTGGCCGTGTTGCTGCCGTGAAGGAAAAACTCTCAGAGGAACACAAAATTTACCGTCTCGAATTTGCATATGCGAATGTGGATCGCAACTGGGAAAACGTAGCTTTCTCAGATGAATCCATATTCAAAACATCAAATGAGGGGCGCCGTTTTGTGTATCGTCCGAGGGACACCCGATATGACCCTGGATATGTGGCTGCTTGCAATCGCAGTGGTCGTGTATCTATTTCATGTTGGGGTTGGATTTCCAGTCGCGGTGAAGGACAGCTACACAGAATTGAAGAACACCTGGACAGTGCTCAGTACTTACACATCATGAGTAACATCATAGTGCAATCAGTACGAGTACTTCAGCCTCATGGTGTTATTCAGTTCCAGCAAAAGCAGCCTCCAATACATACTTCCTGTGTGGTTCAGGAATGGTTCGCATGGCAGCCTGAGATTGATTTAATTGACTGGCCGCCTTCTGGAGCAGACCTGAATCCCATGGAAAATATGTGGGCAGAGGTGAAGCGTACTCTAAGGGACAGTTGGCCTGAGGCAGATCCACCAAAATCTCGCGATGATATATGGGACCTTGATTCCGAGGTATGGCTGGAGGTAGGGGCAGGAGAAAGATTTGTCAGCCATAGAACAGACATTCTGGAATTCGGTAATTGACTTCCTAATGCTATCTACTCGACCACCGCTGATTCTTAAACAAGATATGTCACAAAACCTCAGGTCGGAACGGCTGATTAAAAAGAAAATCATAGGGCACGCTCTCATAGAGAGCCATTTTATAAATTCTTCAATTTGCGCGCCCCATTAGTTTCTTTTTAATCATGCATGAACTTTTTTTATATATATATTTTAGTACGAATGCTTAAGGAAAGGATGTCCTTAAAAAGTTCTTTATTACAACTGTCTCGACCGTGCAGATGGACAGCACAGGGATTGGGATAAGATAAAATGAATTTTATATGTACCAAATAGAAAACTGACAGGTGGAATGGAATGTTAACAACACTTGTGCGTATGTCCACCGCTAATCTGGGCTGCGTTCCCCAGCTCCCTTCGGACGCACCGTGCCCCCTTGCACACCTCGCTAGGTGTGCATCCAAATACATCCTAGCTTTCAGAAGAAATCAGTTATTTATACTCATCCTAGCAATTATTAAATATGAACATATAAAAATATATATTTAAAGAAAAAAGAAGCAAAAGTGTTGTCCCTGGCGAGATTCGAACCTGAGACCTTCCAGTCAAGGAGCCGACGTCTAGACCAGTCATCCACGAAGGCGACCTGGCAAACGGCTCTTTCGAACTTGTATTTACAGTGCACGTGTTATGTAAGAAGCCTAGTCACGTGTCTTATTTCCAATCTCTGTGCTCAACTGATGGCGTTGTCCTGGTTAATTTGCACCGTTGAGAAAGTGCTTTTTATTAATTTTCTTCGGGTTATTGCGGTGTTCATACTTTTTCTCAAGCTAATATTGTGTGGGTCAAATCATAAAGTGTTCTGCAACCAACCAAACCTAGCCCGGTGCAGGCTACTATTTATTTTAGGATAAAGAAGTCTGTAACAACAAAATATTAACACATGTTTTTAAAATATACACAAATTACACATATATAGAAATATTTAAGAGTAACAATGGAATGTTTTATTGTTACCCGACTTACGTCGCTGTGCAAAATTTCATCATTCTATGACGTCGGAAAATTAGTTAAATTAATGTTGCAAGTTTTGGGAACACCACGAACCATTGTGAGCTAAAGAAACAAATGTAAAACGCCTTAAAACCGACAAAAATGCTGTTTTTTAATTTTTCTGGCTATGTTCTACCACTTTAGAATATCCGAACAATTCATGGATACTGAACCACTACCAATACATAACATATATTTTTTTTCTAACCAATTGTCGTCTTCGGTTTTTTAAAATCCAATTTTCTAACCTCTCTCAAAATGTTAAATTTGTGCCAACAAATCTGCAAAAGTTGCCATCTTGTAGAGCTTGAAAAAAAATTCATTTTTAAAAAAAGAAGGTTATCGTAGGTGCAAATCCGACTGAGATATCGCTATACTACCGAAAAAAAATGGGCGTTAGGTTGGCATCTTTTGAGTTGACATTTGGTGGAGAGCCACCAGTTTTTATGGTGAATATGGTAGTATTTTTTATTATTATTATTTATCACGATTCCTTCCAAGGCACTTTCACTATCTTACCCTACTATATTTTTTTTATTAAAGAAAGAACCCGGGTGGAAACGACAGGGGGAAGGAACTAACGCTTGGCTGGTGGATAGAGCACCAGGCGTTTACAGTGTTGCCAGCCTTCCTCCCCCATTCACACACACACACACTCTCTCTCTTCCTCTGTGTGTGTGTCTTCTCTGTTGTTTGAGTGTGGCAAAAAGATCAGTCGTGTTTTCAAAACAATATATATTGTGTATTGTTTGTTATTCAGCGAAGTCCGGAATTTGAGGGTTGTGGCCGGAGAAATATACTAAGAGTCGCGAAGCTAATCAAAAAATGCAATATTGTATGTTAATATGGACACTTGAAGTAAATTTTATATTTGTTTCATAATAGCACTCTTGAGCGTTCATAATGAATAATAGCTTAGTTGTGATAATGTAATTCAGTTATTGCATCTTAAGAAATATCATAGCAAGTACGGTAAGTTATAACGGCTCAGCATTCGGAAATGAACCTAAAATTGCTACTATTTTTTTTAATTTTCAAAGAGGAAGTAGTTTTATATAAAACACAACTTTAAGATAAATTTATACCTGAATATTTTTTTCTTAGGTTGACACTCAAACCATCCGCAAATAAAGAACCGGACTTTAGATCTCGGTAAGACATGTCCCGTTCGACTGAAAAAATATGATCAGCATACCTATAATAGACTCCATGTCGACTCTCGTCTCATCTGCTCTTTTTACCTGAATTTATGTTCGCCGATGTATTTTATAGGTCAGACTTGTGATGGCCGTTGACCGTAGATACCAGAACACTTATACTGCAATACATTGTCCACTTTTGGAGTGAAGTATTGGCTCTGAAAATAACTGAAAGTATGATCCAGCATTCGACTAGCGAAACTGAGTATTTCATGTTATTATAGCCTTTTTGCAAGTTTGGTTCAGTCCGGATAGGGTAGTGTAGAGAATATTAGAAGTAAGACAGAGCCTAATTTGAAGGTACTATCCCAGCAATTGACTGGTGTGTTGAGGAAAACCATGGAAAACTCTGTCAGGATCGGCGGTCTCTCGGATTGTTCCCAGAACCTTCCAATTACTAAGCCAACACTATACCAATTGTGCTACAGCCGCTCGGTAGGTAAAACTGAGAGATGCTATTGGGAACATCAGACAGATTGGTGGATCTTCGAATTTTAAACAAGGAGTTTCCGATTGCGAAGTGAGTACGAAACAACAGCGATACCTCTCTCGATTCGTATAGTTAACCGGTGTACGGACAATATAAACTAATTGGTATTGTATAAGTACCCAACCTCCAACACAAATCTAACGTAGACATTTTGAATTATCTTGACTTAAAAAAACATAGACACGCGAAGAAAACTAAATGACTTAAAATGTCTTTATAAAATAATCCAAGGCACACTCAGAACAAACAACCTTCTTCCATTTTTTAACCTAAGAGTACCCAGACAAAATTCTCGTTCACAACATCATTTCTACCTCTCAAAACCGAGATTGTGTTTGGTCCAGCGATCTCTTGTATATAGATTATCACATTTTTACAATACTCTTCCTTTGCCACCAATACTCTTCCTTTGCCAGACAAATGTACTACATTGGATTCCTAGAGAAAAGAAACGACCGAGACGACGTCCAAATGCAAGATGGGTAGATGAAATCAAGCGTCTTTTAGGAGCTACACGGATGAGGATAGCAACAGACCGAGATATGTGGAAACAAAGGGGGAGGCCTTCATCCAGCTACAATTGGGGGGTAGGCAGAGTTGTGAAGGTTTGTTTCTATAGGTTTTTAGAGATAAACATTTTAAAGTTGGGGAGGAGTGCTCAAGAATTTGAAGGGGTTACTGGCAGAATCCCTGAACAAGGAATATTCTAGGGACACTTCCCCACTCAAACGGGAAATATACCTGTTTTGTATGGTCGCACTCCCCCAGTTCCTTTACGAAGTAATTAGACCTCGGGGGCTAGCAATTTTCTTTGAATATGTCATAGGCAACCCCATGACACTTGTCATGTTAAAAGAAGAAAAGGAACCAATGTCCTCCCAGGGAAAATCATTAACGTATTTGCTTATTTTCAGTTTGAAAAGAATTAAGCTCTATAGGTTTATATCACATTTACATAGATACATTTCATTTGATCGGAATAGAGGCCAACAAAAGTCTATTTGCTATCTTTTAACATAGCAAATAGACATTTGTTCGTGCATGCGTTCTCAATTAATGAAAATAGGATTTAAATTAATCTTCTGTCATAAAATTTTAAACAAGTTTCTTTACTTCTTCTGTTTAATTTTGGAGCATAGATAAATCACAGCAGAGTGAACAAAATGAATACACGCTATTGACTTTTCGAATGCGCTTTTAAAATATTCACACGCATAGTTATTTCTTATATCTAACACATAACACAGTCACACACCATTTGTCAATCACAACGCAAACGGAGAAAAAAAAAGCTTTCCTTGACGGTGTTGTGGAGCGAAGAGAACAACGTGTGACCACATCGCAGCCGAATGAGGAAATAACATGTGGCAACAGTGTGTATGACGTTTGGCTAACCATCCAATGAAGCGACTTTCCCTTCTTGCTCGTAGGCGGGCAAAACAGAAGATAGAGGTCTAAAGTCTCCCCATTACCAGTACCCTATTACCTCTTATAGTCTCCCTATTACCTATGATAGTGGTAGAACAGGAGGAAAGATGGCTTTTACTGCAGTCCAAAAAAGCGGGGTGGGTTTTCGTGATTAAGAAATTGTTAAGTGGGGGATGAATTATATAGGATCTGAAAAGTGGGTGGTACTCGCTAAAAGCGGGTAATATGGCAACCCTACTCAAGAATAGACTACTTTTACCCGCGTAAATACACCAATCATTAATGAATCTCTCACACACAATGAACACAACATTTTAATTTATAATAATAATTACATTACAATCAACAGAAATAACATTTCTAACAATGATAGTCGATTAATATTTAGAAACGCTGCTTCCAAGCAACAGATGCGCGAAAGAATTTACTCTGAGTAGACGTAGTGAAAATTACTGAGCCAAGAAAATGAGTAAAAGAGCATCTTTAAAAACTACAGACCAAGTCTCTCGAATTTCCAATTCACATATTTTGCCACCAATCTCTTTCCGTACAGGAAGTCAGAGTACTGACTCTTCGGCAAGTTCCACAGAATCAAGCGAATACAAAGACGCTCAACAATGGCTACGTCGGTGTGGAAGATGGTTTAGTAGCAGATTTAGAACACTGTGCAAAGTGAAGAGGAGCAGGAGGAATACACACCGAAACAGAAAAGTAGCAAAACTATATAGAAATAAAGAACTGACTTCTACTTGCAAACAACTTTCAGCTAACGACGATTTACCAAACAACTACTTGGCAGATGACCATAAACTACAGAAAAGAAGGAAGAAGAAGCTTCTACGACTAACCTTAAGAAGAACCTTACATGTACAACGACCTATTTCGTCGAGAACAGTTATTTTGACAATTCGAGGCCAGACGCTAACAAAAGTCATGGGAAAGCTTTCGGTTTTACCAAGTTTCTCCTACACACAGTTTGATGACCAAATGATGCCTTTCGTGTTTGCGGAGAAGCTGGAACTATTTTTCAGTGTGAACGAAAATTTCTTGGGTTTAGATGGAATTGGTTGCCATGGTAGAAGAGCCTACATGCCAGTTACGAAGGATATGAAGAATTTCGTTGGATGCACTGTACTGAATTATGGACCTGTCTCGCTGTTGACATTTGTTGAATGGACCACAGCTAATGGGAGGATAGTTGTGAAGATCCATCCAGTCACCCGAGACAGAAACCATTACTACGACCTTTGCCATTGGGCGGCAATGATCTTCGTGTTTGACCTTGAGAAGAATCAACTATTGCGATGGACATTAGCTAAGAAATTCCCTCTCTTTCTAAACTGGCCTAATCTACTGGCAATATCTGAACAACCACCAAATCCGAAAGAAGTCATACAAGCAGAATCACCTTCAACTCTAATAGATCACCGTAAGTTGTGTGTACGCTGTTGGTTTCCGTCTTGCATAAGATGGATTTTCCAAAAATTAAGAAGAACAAGAATGTTTACCTGCAGAAAGAGACGAAGGCGTCACAACGAAGTAAATAGTCAAGAGATTGACTGTTGGTTGTCATTAGCAAATGACCATACATTACAGAAAAGAAGGAAGAAGAAGCTTCTACGACTAGCCTTACAAAATACCTTACGTGTACAACGACCGATTTCGTCAAGAACAGTTATGATGACAATACGAGGCCAGACGCTATTACAAGTCATGGGAAAGCTTTCGGTTTTACCAAGCTTTTGCTACACGCAGTTTGATGACCAAATGATGCCTTTTGTGTTTGCTGAGAAATTAGAACTCTTTTTCAACGTAAATGAAAACGCAATTGCTTTAGATGGAATTGGTTGCCATGGTAGAAGAGTCTACATGCCAGTTACGAAGGATATGAAGATTTTCGTTGGATGCACTGTACTGAATTATGGACCTGTCTCGCTGCTGACATTTGTTGAATGGACCACAGCTAATGGGAGGATAGTTGTGAAGATCCATCCAGTCACCCGAGACAGAAACCATGTCTACGACATTTGTCATTGGGCGGCGATGATCTTTGTGTTTGATGTCGAAAAGAACCAACTAGTGAAATGGGCATTGGCCAAGAAGTTACCTCTCTTTCGTAACTGGACAAATCTATTGAAAATGGCTGAATCACGACCAAAGATGAAACAAGAGGACAGACAAGTTGAAACTTCTGCAGCTCAAGTAGATCGCCGTAAGTCGTCTGTAAAGCAATGGTTTCTATACCCTATCAAATGGATTCGTCGGAAATGCCGGAGAAACGTAAATTTCGTAAATATGCATAACTTAAAAAATCAGCGGAGAGAAATGTGAATTAATAGAGAGTACAATCAACATGATTAATTAATGGCAAAATACGATGCTGCAATCAACACCCTCGCACTGAAGAGGTAAAGAGAGACAAAATAACATCTTCAATATAACAACCAGTACCATATAATCTCCTAACATCTCACGCAGCAGTTTTCTATCTCGTTTTAAAGGAGATTACTTGTTTTATTTTTTAATTTACTTAATTTTGGAGTTTGTGGCCTACTCAACGTTTGAATTTCGTTGTAAATCATTAAGTGAATGCAACAGAAGTATTTTTTTTATTTTGGACACTGATAATGTTAAATTACTTTTGTGTTAGAAATAAACAATGTATATAAGTAATATAAGTAGCAGTAGAAACTATTAACAGTAATAAAGTTATTCCTCTAAAATTTCTCTATTATTATAAACAGAAGTTGATTATAGCAAGTCAAACTGTTTGACATAGTTTTGAAAATAGTAATCGATTGTATGGACATGACTTTAAGATTTTAATTTTACCCATTATAAATATATAGTATTAATCCAAGTACTGTAATTAAACCGTTTTCCCGAAGTTCATATTTATAACCCTTCTATTTATAACATATTTTGTCTTCGTTTCTTTTTCTTGAGAGGGCGCATTGTATTTCTATTGAGTGGATAAAGTGTATCCCTCATTACTAATTAAGTGAAGCTCCGTGTCAACTTCTCGGTGTAAAAGTATTTCTCTTGACCGTTAATTAATCAAATGATGAGTATATTAGAATAGCGATTCTCAAAGCGCGCTCCTGGATGCTCTGAGACTCTTCAAAGGCTTCCTTAAGAGGCCTTTTATGCAAACGCTGCGGCTTGAAATCAGGCAAGAACCACTTTATTTTGGTACACCTTTTTGTAACTTACGACACGTCGCGAGAAAAAGATGCGATCAGAAGTTGCCAGTGTCTTCTATACATGCGAGAAGTGAAAAAGATTTATCCGTGCGTACTTTATTCTTTCGGAATTCTCTAGTCCCCTTTAGCACCGGCCCTGTTTAGATACTGCTGTTAGTAATTTATAAGGATTTCAGAATTATTTTGGTGTAACCTATAGGCCCTTTCCGAAATGGTGGGTGGAGTTTTTTACTCTTGTAAACATGTACGAAAACTTGAATCTCTCAAAACCCAGAAAAGTTAGAAAGCTAGAGAGCTTAATCAAAAACCGTTGTGTAGCTCTTAAAGTATAATTCAAAGATATGGAATCGCCTTTTCTGAAAATTAATTTCTTTAATCCAATAATTAGACTGAAAAATAAGCAACGAATTGTATAAAATGTGATATTAACAATTTTTTTGGAGTGAAGGGATTAAGTAAAATTCTGCAAAATTTTGTAATATTCAGACCTCCCGACCGAGTGTGTGCACGCAAAAAAATCATGTCTCTAAATCACACTCCTTATCTGCTACGGCTGTTCAAACATGGCCATTTGCGGAAAATGCCGGATTTCGGGTTTAAATGTCTCAGATAGGTCCTCATGAAAAAGTATGAAATTTGGTATCGAGGAAACTTTGCATAACATTTCTTTAAAATTCGTTCTGATAACTTCAGGTATGTAGGAACCCACATACGAAAACTATTTTTTTTCTAAAATGGTGATGTAACCATTTTCTAAAATTATCCAGGAATGACCCAATTTTACTATCACTAAACTAAACCAATCTAATCTTCCTTATCTAAAATCACTAATGTATAAAATGGTCCACTTAGCGTGACTCAATCTGCTGGTGTTTTAATAAGACAAATCTTGGCAACATTTCTCTACTTGTAAAAGTAGT
This sequence comes from Lepisma saccharinum, assembly GCA_022664845.1. Taxonomy (NCBI): domain Eukaryota; kingdom Metazoa; phylum Arthropoda; class Insecta; order Zygentoma; family Lepismatidae; genus Lepisma; species Lepisma saccharinum. The sequence continues at coordinate 35,128 of JAGDQP010009604.1, forward strand.
TCATGGTTAAAACCTTTGCTTTCTAAACCAATGCCACACGGACATGGATTCGAGCGCTGGTCAAATTAAGAATTTTTTCCTTCTAGTTAATTAGACAACTTCTCTTCATCAGATGACAAAGTATAGAATTTTCCACCAAGCCAGAGAGAGAGATCAAAGCCTCACCACTTTCATATGAAAAAAGCATTTCAGAGTATTTCTTTACTGAAGTACAGTTTAGTCTCTTAAAGTGACTCATCGTTCGTGGGGATCATGAACTTTGGAGATATAGAATTTGTATGAACTTCGGGGATAGTGAATTTGCTGTATGGCACCTTAATCCGACTTTGCATAGAACATTTACTTAATTTGTATTTAACGTTCACATATAAGATACCGACGTTCTGTCAACACCCACCACTTCTCTGGTGTTATATTTTATACATAATAATTACTTATGTCCTGAAATGCTTGTATGGATACATATAAAACTGATTATTATTATTTTATCTAATTATTCGTGCTTTCCAGAACGGGATTCGAACCCACGACCTCACGACGCGCTCTACCACTCAGCTAACATGAACACATCTATCTACTTCTATCTGATAGAACTCCTTCTGAAGAAACATGACTGACTTGTCAGTTGTCGGTGTTCAATACAATGACATTCATATACGTTGCAAATGCTGTTGTTTTTCTCTATTTTCTCTTGTTTATTGTACTACTTGTATGAATGCGAGAACTAAATTTGCTGTCTTCACTTTCATTGCAAATGTGCTTTTACGTATGGAAACATAGGTGACAATAGGATCACGTGCTCAGATGTATGGAAGGCTTAAAAATACTGTATCATTACGTATTTTAATAAATGTTACTTTTTTCTACATTTAATAACATTTCAACATGTCTTATTACACTTAAAAGAAGGAAAAAAACAACCTCTTCACATTTTTTCCCAATTGCGAAAGTTCATCGTTATTTCCAGGGCTCGAACCTGGCATCTTTGGTTTGCTGTGTCCGAAGATACCGAAGTTGGACTTAGAGAAATTTTCTGCTCAAAACAGCCTAATCAATGCGGGGAACCTTTTTGGAATAGGTTGTAAATTCAATGGATTCAAGTGAATACATAAGAGATTACACAAAACAGTACATTACGATAATTGAAACATTAAAATTCTTACTCTATCAACAACTAAAACCACTTTGGTCTGCTCTGAAATATACTTTTGACGTTTGTCTTTTCCCACCACTATTCAATGATTCTCGCCTACTCTTAAATACCAGGTGTGCCGGTTAATAATTCTTATTTTTTTCAATGGCGCTGGAAACAAGGGTTGGTTCACAGCCTCATCTCTTATGTCATTTTGTTGCTATGACAGTACCAAACGAAACACCACTGATGTTTAAACGATTTCGAGTTAGCGTCAAATGTTTTCGTGTGGTAACCATGTTGAGCTGCGAGCGAAATAAAGAGCTTTACGGCACGTACTGCTTTTCTTATTGAGTGAAAGCCGTCGTATACTTGTGGAAACTTAAGGTGACAATGTCCCAACGCAATACGCTTGTGTGCGTTGTTTTAGAAGATTCAAAAGTGGTGAATTCGACTTGAAAGACAAAGAATACCCAGGCAAAAAAAAAAAAAAATAAAAAAAAAATGAAGTTGCCGAACTGCAAGCAATGTTACACAAAGACGATACACAAGCTCAACAACAAATAGCAGAGAGGTTGAATGATGTTCACCGAACAATTTGTGATCATCTGCACGCCATGGGAAAGATCCAGAAGGCAGGGAGGGAAATGGATGAACGACAGATGGAAATGCGAAAAACTGTGTGCGAAGTTTTGATTTCTCGGCATGAAGGAATTACTTTTTTTTTTTTTTTTTGCATCGGATCATTACTGGAGACGAAAATGGATATATTTCGATAACGCAAAACGTAGAAAATCATGGGTTGATCCAGGACAACCACCAGCATCTACCGCAAGACCGAATCGCTTTGGAGAGAAGACAATGCTGTGCGTTTGGTGGAATCAAAAGGGTCTCGTGTATCATGAGCTTCTGAAACAAGGTGAAATAGTAATACCGTTCACTACGATCAACAAAGGATCAATTTGAACCATAGAATGATCGAAAAGCGACCAGAATCGGCTACAAGAGACGGCAAAGTTAGTTTACACCACGACAACGCCCCATCACAAACAGAGAAAGTGGTCATAGACACCATTCCTGCACTTGGCTGGGAACTCTTTCCCCACCCGCCGTAGTCACCACTCTCTTCCGACTACCACTTGGTTTTATCAACGTGTCAAGCACTTTCCATGCAACAGTTCAATAATTACGAAGATGTCCAAAAATTGCTTCCTGACTGGACCACCTCAAAAGATGTATGGTTTTTTCTGGGAGGGATATCCACAAATAGCCAGAGCGATGGAGAAAATGTGTGACTAGCCCATACTTTGAATAAACCACTTTGTACCTTACTCCCACATTAAACGTTTTTGCCAGAAAAAAAATAAGAATTATTAACCGGCACACCTGGTTTGCTAGTAACCCATGAGCAAAAGTGTATTAGGCCAACGTAGGACCTTCGGTGGCAAAATCCACGCCGACGTCGGGTAAATGATCTGATGTTGTACAAGATCCAACGTTCTGCGGACCACAGTGGACCGACGGTCGGAGCTTCCAAACTCCCAACTTCTACCTACCGAATCCCTAACCTAAACATCACCTATCTCAGTTAGCCAAAATAGAGCGTTGACCTTCTTGACGGCGGAAGGTTACTGACAATATTGCTGTCTATTGCTATCCATATTTATTGGAAATGTTCATTACCATCATGACTGTATATTAATTAGTTTCTATTTTTAACTCTCTGCAGTGGGATTCGAACATTGAAAACTTTTTAGTCCGTCACTCTAACCACTACGGTACGGGGACATCTTTCAAGTGACTAATATCCAACTTTTATGTAAAGAAGACTGTTTCTGACGTAAAGGCATGCATATAGCCATGAATTCGGTACTGGGATGAATACAAAGCGTGCTTTGATTGCTTTGTTGATTTTTCTCTCCCGGACCGTGCTGGCAACATTGCTCATAGATGGCAATGCGGTAATGTGTCATTACTTCCGGAGTTATGGTCTGCGTTAGCAAATGAGTGGGTCAAATAGTCGGGACACTTGCTTCATACCGCCATGATGCCGTGCAGTTGGGCATTGCATCTGAGCCAACGATGGCCCACTTGCAATACCCCACCGCGCCGGAAGGTACCATAAATCCATACACTGAGCCAATGTATTTTTGAAACTCAAATGCAGACATGGTGGACATCACTGACCTCCTTCGAGATACCTCTTTGACTGCAGCCGACACAAATCCAGACGTAGGCCCAACACACACTGGCGGCATTTTACTCATGGGGTATAAGTACCCCTCGGGGTACGCGTATCCCAGATTGGGAATCAGTGGCCTAGTCTAATCATAACAAGTAAATGGAATACCAGTTAACCTTTTTACGCCACTATTAGAATTGTTTTGCGTACTTCATGTTAGGGATCACTGTTCTAAATGGATCTCTACACGCGGAAATGAGTTCTTTGGGCATAAAACATTTATAAAATTATTTGGTGCTGGAAGCATTTTTGAAGGGAAAAGTTAATATATTTGACTTATTACGTTATTGCGATATACTGTACTGAATACCCTGGTGACACACGCACATGCATACATATTTGAACTCTAATTTTATTCTTTAAAAAAATATTGCCTACTTGGAACAGCTGCACTTTTATAATAGTACATCCGGTGCGAGTAAGTCATTTATTCTGCTGAGGAAAGTGCCACGTGGGTGCTGTCAAAAGCATGAAAACAAGTGAATGGAGGTAGGTGGAGTTTTTTTTTCTTTATCATCATTATAGGGGCTTCAAAGACATCAACCTGAATATCATCCCGTGGGGAAGCAAGCAGGTAATTTTTATGTATAACACACATGCACGTGTGTATGTGTGCGTATGTATACAACGACTTGCGAATACGCCATCTGCTGTCGAAAGCTAGAACCCGATTCAACAAAGCCAACACTGTCTGAGGTTAACTTTCAACCTCTTTTGTTTACGTTTCCATTGCTTCACATATGCTCACATACCTTCACTCTCCAGCTGGAGGGAATAAAGTGGGTCGCATAATTGAAGGCTTCTGCACGGTAAATTAACACTCGTTTGCATAGGATTAAAGCAGTGTTTCTCAAACTTTTCGGGAGTGCGGACCATTAATCAAACAGTTCAGTTTGTAACTTTATTCGCGGACCACCAAACAGACGATCTTGCTAGATAACGCAAAGCTCACTATTGTCTCGTCACTAGGATTGCCAGGTTTCTAGAATGTCAATACGGGATAGATCATGACAGTTAAGGAAATTCCATCATCCTGATAATCATAATAATAATAAGTTTTATTGCAGAAACAAATGAGAACGTTATGCAATTGCTATGACACCAAGAAGAAAGAAAATAAATAACTTAAGGAAGCACTCAAAAGTGTAGTATTGAATTTTGTGCATATAAATTACGGTAATTAATAAACTTCTTTATATTTAAATTTGCTTACATTATATATTTGACTTCTTTTCTTCTTTACATTAATACACTAATATCTTACTTAACTTTTAGCACTTCCGAGTAATGCTGCACCTGCCTAAATCAAGACATGAAATTCCTGATAACTATGATGAAAATTAACTGAAACTTGCGTTTTCTGTTTTATCAGAGTTGCTGAGGATTTATTCCTATCACCTCTCCAGAAGTCAATTTCGCAGAATCGAGTGAAGTGCAGAATCGTTAAATGCATAGTTGTAATCACGGCAAAAGCGAAATGTTTAAATACAGGAGAAAAGGAGCAAATAATCGATTCTACTTATAGCATAATAGATAGGAGTTTCTTGGAATTATAAGTTAAGAAATATTTCCTAATAGTCAACATGTGTAGAAAGTGTTAATAATATTGTATCGTATTATGTTGTTTAGTCATGTTAGCTAATGCGTATTATATTATATTACTAGCTGATTTGCCCGCCCCTTGGAGCGGGATGAATAAAATATGTTGGCAACACTAACACTTATACTACTATTACCAATGCTAGAACAACAACAGTCAGGGTCCATTGAACGGGGTGGTTTGGAGACCCCTTTATCAAAAACTGTAGGTCCCGTACTTAAAAGCTCAACTAGCTAAAGAACCCTCCTACTGATTCGGGGTGAGTAACATTAATAGTTATTTACTACTACTACTAAAACTAAAAACTATTACTATTATTAATGGTAGTAGTCGTATTTATCCATACCTTACGTATTTTATACATAAAATTTACGCTACAACAATTAATTAATCTAAATTTGAATAAAAATCTTTATTTATTTCATTGTTGTTTCAGATTAAACTTGTAAACAATGTATTTTTATTGTTATCAATAATAATAATATTATTATTATTATTATTAATTACATTTTCAATTTGTTGGACACAGGTCCCTTCGGGTGAATTAATATATATCTATACTCTATTCCGGGATCCAAGGAACATGTATGCAAAATTTGGTGCAAATCGATGCACTCATGTAGATTTGTATAGACCACAAATAAATAAATATAAAACACATTCATACATTCACTTTTATTTACGAGTGTAAAGTAAAATCATTCCTACTGACAACATGTATACACGAGATTATGAGTGCACTTGACAAATGCTACGTACAAATAATATGTGATTTAATTAATAGTTACAAGAAATAAAGTTGACTGATAAATTTGATTGCAACATTAATATCACGGTTCCCCTACTGAGGATTCGTTCCTACAATAATGACTTCTGACACAAAGTATGAACAAGATCTTTTTTAAGCATTTTATGTAACGAACGAATTAAATTTGTAATCAATTTACTGCTGCAGACATAACCCAAGTCAAAAACGAGTCTGAGTTTAAGCGTAATACGATCTATTAATACATAAACAGAAAAAAATAACTTTTAGCTGCATGAAGAATAGGTTTTCCATAGGATATTATACGAGGGCTGCTGGAAAAGTTTCTGCAAAATACTACCAACAGTGGCGCTAGTGTTCCACTATTGTAAATTTCGCAAGACTAGACCTTTCGATGTTTAAATTATCTTTAAATGTTTGTTTACGCGTATGCATTTGTTTCTCACCATCTAATAGAACTATGTACAATTGGTTTTCCGAATTCCAGCCTGGTTGCACATTTCTCAGTGATGAATTTCGTGAACTTCGTCTATCCACGCCTGTTGTTGTCAGTATTGATGATGCTGGGCGTGACATGATTGAGAGAGATCGGCATGTGATACGTCGTAAGGTTCAGGCATCCTTGAACATGAATATGAAAGCAATACATACGATTTTGCATGGCTACCTGAACGTACGGAAGCTTTCAAGCCGTTGGAGCCCACATAACTTGACCAGAACTCAAAAACAGGCTTATGTCAAGTGGTGTGAAGAAATGCTGAAAAAATTAAACCAAAGTAAGTTAAATCTGGTGTACGGCATCGTTACAGAAGACGAAACTTGGGTTTATTCCGACAAACCCAAAATTAAACAGCAATCCATTGTTTGAGTGTTTCAAAGTGAGCCGAAACCAACAAAAGTTGTTCGTTCGAGAAGCAAATGATTGCTTGTTTCTTCGGTTCAGAGTCCTGCAAACTCGGCCCGGTCCGTGCAAACCACTACCACATTTTGTTCTTTCTTTCTTTTCTCTTTTCTGCTCAGTTTCCCGGACTTTTAGGCTAATTACTTAACAGAAAACATCGGCCCAGTATCATCATAGCAAATATTGTTCCTTTATTTTAATAGCAGAAAGTTTATATTAAAAGTAGTCGTCTGCACGGGCCGACCAGGCTCGTGCGGGCCTGGCTTTGCAGGACTCTACTTCGGTTATACCGGACATATGACAACCATAGCTTTAGAAGATCGAAGGATTGTAAATGCTGAGTGGTATACAACAACTTGTTTGCCAGAAGTCATCAATGAATTACGTAAAACAAACCCAAGTCGTCGAATCATTCTTCACCACGACACGCCAGCTCCCACTCAGCACACACAACTGCTGATTTTTTGCCTAGTAAAAAATGTCGAATTAGTGACTCATTTTCCGCACTCACCAGATTTATCACATAATGACTTCTTTTTGTTCACAAGTGTCGCCTGAATAAGCTGTTGATGCATTCCAAATAGCTGGTTCTGAGATACAAGACTCAGAGTGGAAAAATGCTTTCAAAATTGGTTTGAGCGTATGCAAAGGTGTATCGATCTTAAAGGTGAATACTTTGAAAAGTAATAAAGCCATTTCCAGAATTTTGCATGTCTTTTTTTATAATGATTACAGAAACTTTTCCAGCAGTCCTCGCATGTAATGTTTTTATTATTACTGATTTAAATTCATTTATAGACATTTTGTGTAATGGTGAGTGAAAAATCTCTTTTATTAGGCTGCAGTGTTTACAGTCTATTGTTTCCGAAATGCATAAACTGTTTGAAAGCAATTTGCATTAAACTTCATGAAAAATTGTCGGCCACGGTGTTCGAGCGATCTGACGCATCAACTAGCTTCTAATAGTTTTCGGCTTTGAATCCCTGGTAGTCGATTTTAAAAGTATTGCAGTGGCATAGGGAGTGGGCCAAATTCCAATTGTTACTAAAATGGCTCAAACTAAATAAAGTTAATGTAATCAATGAATTAATTACATTTTGTTTCTCTGTGTTCACCAGCCTTGGTTTTGGAACAAGGACAATATGTATTGCAAATGAAATCTAGGTTTCTATCTGAGGATAGGTGATATAGAGTTCATGTACGATTCTATTATACCCTTGTGTTCGTAAGGTGAGCACAGCCAGTGAGAGAAATCGAGCCTGTGTTGCTTCATTCCTTCAGTGCTATATTGCAGAGAATGGGGCAGCAAGGAACGAATGTGAAAAACTTTTTTATATCAATTTTACGTATACTCACAAATGTTTCTCAGAATTTTCTGTTAAGAATAAATTAGAGACTCAGTCGCTAATCAAGCTATCAGAAATTTTAAAGGAAAATTGTTAGTTAATTCTATAAGCAGAAGTTTTTGTCATATTTAAATGTCATAAGCTGTTGAATTCCTGAAATATATGCAACCAAATTTACAGTAATGAGTTGTGGCCTAAGCCTAAGCCGCAGGACACAATCGAAAGTGAGGGAGGGGTAAAATTCAACGTAAATTTGCAAAGAACATGATTTGTTCATAAAATTTCATTCCAATGAAGTTAGCATTTCACCCTTTCTGGTCGTCGGTGTCTTCTTTACGGTAGGATTATTCTGTCGAAGGGCGAGGAGGAAGAATTCACAAATACCACACTGATTCTAATTATGTGAAGGGCATGTCCAAAAATTTCGGGTATTTCTTCATTGTATTGTCTGTAATCCGAATATCTGAGGTAAAGATATGCGTGAATGACTCAGTTACTTCTCCCCTTTTTCATCTGAAATACTTGATAATTTTTTAAGACAATTTGTCACCGAAGTTGTATGAAGAGCATTTCAGAAAACACGGTTATGTCTCAGGGACGAATTTCTCATAGTAACACGGCTAAAATTTTTCAGCATTTAGCTAAGAAGGGAGTTTGTTGTACAGAACATTACTAATGAAGATCAGAAATCTTTTAGATTTAGGGAATATTCGACTGGAGAGTCCTTAGACATTCCTTCACGAATATTTAGATTCACATTATTATTATTTAAACCATTATTAATCTACAATTATTTTAAATTCTTTATGATATTAAGTTGAAATTATTCTCCAGTGTGTTTTTCACCTGTAACGAAAGAAGTTTAAATTCTAAAATAAAAGGGTGGGAATGCAGCCAGTTGTTTGACTTGTCAGATTTTTTATTTTATTTTATTTTTATTTTTTAGGGAAATGATCCAGGGATCTTTGTGGAAAATGCGTAGTTTTGGATGTTAGAGGCACCGAAAGTTAAAGCGGTATAATCAACCTCGTTATATCTCAACAAATATGATTGTTGCTTGAGAAATTGTTACAACTGAAGAATGCAACTTAGAAGGAATTACCACCAAAAACTATTTCATTCTAATGTAATCCAAGATGAGCGGTCGACAAAGCATATGATTCTCCTGGCAGTTGCATCAAACTGTACTCAAATACCCTCTTTGGGCAGCTGGTAGAAAGAAGTTCGATTTCAATTTCCTAAGCCCACACGGTTTACGAAATTCTCTATCACAATATTACGTCATTTGTGATGAAGTATGGCTCTTCCTTCATTCAGTGGTATGTGAAGTCTTGAAACATTTTTACTTCCTTACATAGGTTTATTTCTTCAGTGCAGTGTATATAGGCAATCATTATACAAACACTTTCATTGATGACTTTTTCTTATTAATGAATTGGCTACACTGTTGATTCAGGTGGAACACAGCCCGGCTGTCAGCAACACCCTGACCTCTAACCTTGACGTCACAACTTCCCGAGTTATTCTCATAGGCGTGGCACTCTTCTTATAATGGAGTGGGAGGATAACGTCACAAACACGTGACATTGGAGGTCATCGTTTGGGAACCGCCTCCCCATCACGCCGTTATAGTGAGAAAGGTTATTCAATCCCTCAGGTTTCATCGCCCGGCGAAGGGGAAAAAGATTCATTATAACTCTTTGAATGCCACTATTATACGCTAGGCACCGACCAAGAAAGCCAGTCACTCAGGCGTTGACGTAAAAAGGGTATCCAGGGCGAGATTTCAAATAATTCATCCCAAATATCAACCAAACGTGCGAGAAAAAAAGAAGATGAAGAGGTGGTTAACATTTACCCTACATAATACGTATTGAATGAGTTCTCAGCTGTGAAAAGTTACAAATTTCTCTACACGCCTCTTTCCGACCCATCTCCTTTGAAGAGTTAAAAACTGGACAAAACAGCAGTTATAATACCACATGTCTTCTGCACGGTTTATTTAGTTCTCACTATTAATAATGTCCCAGATTAATTGTTGAGAAGTTTCTTTTTATATGTAAAAAATAACAAACGACAAGGACCCCTTTATGAATCACTTTCGCGCTCGATGGCCTCCTTTCATGAGGGATATTTTTCAAAAGAGGAAGGAAACTGGCTGGCATTATTTGCAGTTCTTTCTTTAGAATTTTGAAGGGGAAAGATTTTAAAGAGGAACATTTCCTCAGGTTAAATTATACTTTCCATTGTTTAAATTGAGTTAAAATTATTAACTAAACCAAAAGCTTTTCATAAGTTTCCGTTGTAATCATGGATGTAGCAACTGGTATGCATTTCGTTGTTTTCCCTTCTGGATGCATCACTGCTTCTAGTGGTCTATTATACGTGCGTACTGAGTTTGACGAACTACTGCGTACATTTGGATCGAATTTTTTGAATGTATAAAGGAAAAGGGTGCCGTCTGCGTTGTCTTCATGACAATTGATTAAGGCAAGAAGCTCTTTTACAATGCACAAAAAAGATCAAAGCTTTACACCTTTTATGGAGAAAAGACACAAAATAGGCTCAGTTCTCTTTTACGGCGTATTTCTTCTAGCTCGTAGAACACAGTTAATATTTTCAAAAAAGCTCTTTAATTGTGAGTTAAGTTCCCGTGGTCCAGTGGTTACATTCGCGGACTTCGAATCGCTACTGCGCAGGCAAACAGCAAATTGTTGGCGGCCCGCCAACTCAGACTCGCTGGGTCGCATTCGGCGGCCGCCGGCGGCCCACTAAACAAATTAGACTCGTTTTATGCAAGGCGCTTGCCGCGCGCAGCTTGAAATCAGGCTGCAACGACTTTTCTTTTGTACCTTTTTTGTCACTTACAACATGTCTCGGGAATAGACTGGAGAAATATAGAAAAATGGTGTCGATCAGCAGTGTTGCCAGTGCCTTCTATGTATGCGAGTAGTAAAGAAGGTGTATCTGTGCGTACTGTATTCTTTATAACGGAATTCTATAGTCCCCTTTAGCACCAGCTCTGTTTAGATACCGCTCTTAGTAATTTATAGGGCTTCAGAATTATTTTGGTTGTAACCTACGGCGACCAGATTTTTATATATATATTGGAAGAAGAATCGGTTGAATAATAATATTTAAAATGTTGCAAGTCAACTTCTCCATTTGTTGATATTAATCGATGGAAACTTGCGAAAGAAATGAAACTGACTGTCTTGAGACATCGCAATAAATGTTTTACTTGCATAAAAATAACTTCGGGTGGAGCTGGATGGGGGCACTAAACCCTATACTCGCCAGGGCGCTGAAATCCTTAGCTACGGCCCTGCATTCGCATGATGATGATGGGTTCATCTGCCCGAAGGCAGCTCTAAGGACTAAATGAACCGATGGTGGTTTGCCATTGCCTTCCCTCGGATGAAGATGACGTTCTAAGAACGGGACCTACAGTTTAGCATAGAAACTGAAATTTTGCATGAAGATTCGTGAGCAAGTTGAAATTACGGGGGAAATGATACCATTAAATAAATACCCCAACAACACCCTTCAATCCGGATATCGAAAATACACTTTCCGATAGTCTAGAAAGCTGAAGTTCTAGAATATTACTCACAGGGGAGTCCCCAGAATTTTCCCCAAGACGGAGCAATATTAAGTGTACACACACAGAGAGACACCAATGACGGATACAGGATTTTCGTGAGGAGGGCTCTGGTAGAATAGATGAGGGACATTCTAGATATTTTCCCGCTCAATGATTTTTTTAGTATAAATTTATTATATTTCGACTCGTATTGCTGAGTTTTATCAAGGTATATACGACATGGATACCTCAAAAATGTATATTTCTAAATAAATTAGATTTGGATTAGATTTGTCCAGAAACAAATGGAAACTTTTCTGTGATAACTTGTTGAAATACTGCTGGAAGAAGCAAAGTATTTTATCTTGAGGGGGTGCGCGCCCTATCTCTGGACCAACCACTCCCTTCCTGAGGCCTACGATTTCAGTTTCAGGTTAGAAATAATTATGAAGAAAAGTCAATAATTCATAATCACTACTCCTCTCTATTTCAATAACAATCCCCTACTCCCGAAAACCAGGAATGGAACAACTATCGGTACGCATATTTTTGTGCTCTGATAACGATATCAACCCAGCCCCCGTAGTCCAGGCGGCAACGACATACAATTCGGATTGACAAGGAGTAGTTACGTGAGTTCGAATTCGGGGGCGGCCGTTGGCGTCTGCACCAATGGCGGCTATCGGTCAATCGTTGCCGGTGAATCTACGACAGCTATTCCATCTTCGCGGCCGCTGTAACGACGGCGGCTATCCGATCTTTGCGACCGCTGTAACGACGGCGGCTATCCGCCAATGTTCGCCGGTGGAGCGATAGTGTCTTTCCGTCCAAAGCGGCTGATGTAGCAACGGCGGTTATCCGCAAATATCATCCGGTGGACCGATGACGGATATCCGACAGAAGTGGCCGATTGATATACTGCGGTTATCCGTCAATGTTCGCAGGTGAACCGACAGTGCATATGCGACAATCGCGGCGCCTGTCAAGGAGGCGGCTATTCGCCAATATCCTCCAGTGGCCCGACGGTGTCCGCGGCCAATTGCTGATGAGGGAGTTTGAGTCCTGCCGATCATCCTGGCTGAGTCCCCGTGGGTTCACTAAGTCGATCCAAGCGAATTTCGGGATGATGCTTCAACCAGGCTCTGTCCCCTATCTTCCCCAGTCTCACCCTCCGGAAGAGTGCTCGTCCAGACACGTCATCCCTCAGACATGTGGCGGGCTTAGATCAGACCATAGAAAATATTTTTAATTAAAAATAAATATTATGGAATATTGAAATAAATTTAAAATTCTGTGTAAATGTACTCTTCTTTTTTCGAAGGATTCAATGAAATCTTCACAGTGAATGACGTTTGAAGTCCTAGAAGAAGAACGTCACTATTCTTGTAACAAAGAGAACATTGAAAAAACGAAAGTGTTTGTAAGATTATAATAACAATATGTAAATTAGTAATACAACTCATGACCACTGTACAGCATAAAAGGTGTTAAATAATCGATATCGACAAGAAAAATGCAATGTTTGACTTAATAACAATAATAAAGAAAACTGAATAGGTGTGAACGGATGAACGAATTATTGTAAGTGCTTTGGTCTGTTAGCATAGGGTAAAAAAAAGACAAAAAAAGAAACGGGAAATTATGAATGCATGTGAACGAGCACAAATCATGAAGTATTTTAAAATCTGACTACATTCTGAAAGAGTTTTTTACTCGGCAGTCAGCAGCACAAATAAACTACTAAGATAATGGTCACGCAGTGTGTCTCAATCTTATGCAGTACCGGTAATTCCCAAATGAACGGGCTAGTGCAGAATAACAGGAAATGAGGAAAACTATAGTCACAAATACCAACTCTGGCAAATCGTTAGATTGTATAGGTCTATATTTCTAGAAAAGAACTGCTAAAAAATTAAATTTCTGAAACTGAAATCAAGCGTTTCTTTCGGTATGAACACACGAGCGACACGTTTCAGCCAGCATTGGCTGAGCGTACTAGCCCAAGAAAAGTTGTGCATTAAAATGGAGCGGGCACACGAAATGAATTGCAGTTGTAAGCTGAAATCTCCCCTGCTTCATTTTTTGTGATCTAAACACAAGATGTTGCCTGAATATACTTCGACGCCTCACCCAAAGTCGCAGCAAATAATATACACAAACTTTAATCACTATTTATTGATTTTTAAAAAAAAAATTTTTAAGCTTCATTCCTTCCCTCATCTCAGTCCAATTTTACATAGTGATTTATATATTTCTACTCCCTATTCAAAATAATAATAAATTATGTGGGGTATTAAGTTGGTGAATGCCGTACACAATTCGGAAATCTCAAGCCAATTGGACAATAAAGGAAAAGGACCTAAGATCTCTATTTACTTTAAATTCATAATATAATGACAATAAAAAAATCAACATTCATTAATTTCCTGTATTGCCAAGAATTTATATTAGGGCCTGCTCGTTTCAGAGGAAATGATATATTAAGTGACTTGGGAACAGAACAATGAAACAGTCAATAGTAGACCAGCTACACTCTGAGGTCGGCCGTAAAAGAAATAGGCCTATCAGTCAGCTGTCTTCAAATGTGAATGAAATTCGTAAGCAAATTTTTTAAATTCCCCCAATTTTGCAAGTTCTATGCATTCATTTCACTGCAAAAGATGTAATGTCTTGCAACGAACAAACCGAATTTGAATGATTAAGTCACCTTTATTTTTTATAAATTCTCAGAACTACCTACCTTTGAATCTTATAAAACCTTCTCAGAGTTGTGGCTGAGCACGTCAAAAAGAACATTTGATAACCCTATCCTTCTCCCATGTCACCAAAGAAGTGAAGGGAAAGAACACTGTCAATTCTTTGTCACTGACTTTGCTCAGGTCACACACACACAACAAAAAAGGAATACATAAAAATCAACCGCAACAAAAATTATATAACTGCGGTAAATTTTCATTATTTTGAAAACGAAGCTTGTAAGCATCATGAGACAAATGCAATTGATTCGTTACATATAGAAGTTCACGACCATTAATCGGAACTAATTGATATTTCTTTAATAAGTACGCCTCAATCAGCTTGGTATTTTTCTTTCGTTAGCTCACGACACAGGCTCGTAGCTACGGTGGGGCCCACGGAGGCCGACCCCCAAATTTACTCCCCCCCACTCCCTAAGTGAGAGATCAACACAAATCGCTTGATATGTTTAAATAAAACCGTAAGGTTTATTAATTTTGAAATATCGTTCTACAATGAGCCCTAGTTTTCGTCATTTCGGGGCTCAAATAGTGCAAAAGTTGAAGTTAGGGGGGGCACAAAGGGACTAAAACCTAAGTAATCCTAATTTTAATCCTTCTAACCAGAGATTTTTAACCTAATCTCGATATTATATAGCACATAAACTTATAGTGCACTTGTTCTGTAACTTAGAAAAACATTTTGAAGCTTAATTGTGGGTTTGTTGTCACCATTTCAGTAAGTATAAAGTACGGCAATAAAAAAGAAGTATTCAATGTAGCCTTTTTTTTTTCTGAAAAGAAATAATACGTAATTTTGATGAGTCTATATGAATAAACCACTGAATCTTCAAGGCATGTTTTAATATGTCTTCTAATTTTCACTTTTTAAAATAAAAATGAACACTGGGGTCCCTGGAAACACAGTATGCCATAAGTGTATTTTATTCTTGGTGTACCAGTTACAGGTTAAGTCTGAAATGAAAATTACATGCAAACAATTTATTTATTTGGAACACAATAGACTTTGCAAAATTATAATGTTCTATAAAAAAAGACAAATTATGCATATATCAATACATAAAATATATCCTAATGTTTATTTAATAAATTACATATATGTGAATTTCAATCAACTTTTAACATCGTATACACATAAATTATGCATAATGTCCTGCAGAAAGAAAATTAACTAATTCTTAATTTAACTGTTTATAAATTGTACATATTTATCTTTAACGATGTAAATCATCCCCGCCATCTTGGTACGCACTTTCCATTGATTTACATGGGGATTGTTGTACTCATTTTATGCCTGTTAGAAACAGAATATTCAAGTTCCGCTTTTACGAATTTGTCTTGGTGGTTATTTTAACTCTTGTATAGTTTTGGTTTGTTAAATTTCTTCAAATATATAAGTATAATGTATTACTAATAGTTTGCTATATAAATCACAATATGTTAAGGGGAAATTACACTGTTCGTGTGTAAAATATTGCATTTCTATAAAATAGCATGAGTAAAAGAGAACATGACGATAAACTGGGCGAAAACAGAAGTTAAAAGTATGCTCCTGAAAGATATAAGACAAGTAAAACAATTCCCATGTAAAATCAATGGAAAGTGCGTTCCAAGATGGCGGGGATGGTCTACAACGTTATCACAAGGTCATTTCTAACACAGATACTATCTGTTTTCTTGTGCTGAGAAACTGGTTACAAGGAGTATTAAATTGCTATTTATAGGATACTTCAAAACAAGTTTGTTTGGTTTTGTTTCAGAATTACTGCCGTTTAGTTTGATCGTTGCTGACAAGTTGTTCTGTTGGACGTACTACAGGACCTGTATGTACTGTACCTCCAACAGAGTAAAGTGAGCACTTAAAGAAAGTGACCTGTGTCGTTATCCAAACCTTGGATTACCACTCATATGTCACTCATAAGTTGTTGTTTTTTTATTTATGTGTTTGCAATCAAATTTACACAATCAACTTTATACGGTACTTCTTATCTTATGAAGATACATTATGTCTTGACGAGCTATAAGATTGCAACGGAACTTCTGTCATAACCGCATTTCCACATGCATTGCGAATGGGAATATGATTGGTATTATCATTACTATTTGTGAAATAATAACTGACGTGGGCTACGATATATTATTAATGTTTTAATGTTATATACATGTTAATATGAAATATTAGTTAAATTTAACCTTTCCAAAAACCTTGACATCTATTTTAGTTCGTTAGAATTGATTCCTTGCTCTTCCAAAACGGAAAAGGTTAACTTAATAATGGTTACTTCACCATATACATGAACAACTGCCAAGAAATCCACCAAAATACAAGAGAAAAAATATCATTTCATTGTATCTTCGTTATCTTGGCAATCAGAATCCACTTTCGGTCAGTAGGCATTAGTTAGTAGAAACCACTTTTAGTTTTCATGGTTAATAAGTATAAAATATTCATGTACTATTAGTCTAAAATTACGTAAAGAACTATTAGATTTTTCAAAATGGCAGTAATGAAGAACTAAACATATTAACAAACAGTATTTTTTAAATTAACAAATACTTGTCATATGAAACAAAGAAAAGGGAGGGACACTAAAAGCGGATTTTTAGATATCTCGGCACATTACAACATAGTCTCTTCTATACATTTCACTAATTTTCACTGAGAGCCGAGTGATTGTTGAACCTCTGCAGTGATAGGATATGAGAAGGGACAAAATATAGTTGCAATATTTGCAACTAGGCGATAGAAAAGGTCGCAGATAGCAATCATTTCACAAAATGTTGCTTCTGTGCTGTAATAACCGATTGATATTGTGATCCGAGCTTGTCTTTAGAATCAACATATGCACTTGCTTACGGAAGTTTAGTAAAAGCATAACTGTCGCAGGATAGAAACACATGGTATCAGAAGGGAAATTATATGGTCTAGAAATCCGGTGGGTATATATATTATATATCCTGATGGACCAGGTAATGTGGTATTAAATTAACACGTTCCAGTTGTAGCGAGTACAGTGCACTGCCTATGGTTTGTCCGCGTTTCAGTATTTATAACCCGTGCCTTCAGCTTTTAGTCACTAGCACCAAACTAATGTACTGGTGCTCTTCAGGTAACTCTCCCATATTCCTCTTAAGAACATGTTCTTGTCTATAATTAATCCAGTAGGAACATAACTATATAGCGTGAGAAGCTTGTTAAGATGGCTGAGCACCCGTTGCGGCTTGCAATTGAAGGGTGATAGTGGTAACTCCTGTTTTCTGGAAAACTGGTCTTATGGATATATCCTGCAATTCATTTACCGTCGAAGCAAGATAGCGAGCGAGGGACACTTGAGTGGCGATGTGCTGGTCGGTGTATCAGCAATCTACCTCGGATTCAAACCCAACGTGGCTTGGACCCCACGTTCATAGTAGATTCTGTCTGTAGAAGGTACGCGCTCCATTGGAACGAAAATATTAGCACACATAAATCGCAAGAAATCAATTTTAAAGATTGTTATAAAATTATAATTGAATTAAAATGCAACATGAATTATATGATACACGCTTTTCGAACGAAATATCTAACGAGGAACACTCGCCAGGTGACAGAACCCGATTTTAAATGAAAATTCGTACGTTGACAGCCAAAATTGTAGGTTCTGTCGTCAACAAATAACGACAAGGTGACCCGAGAAAAATGAAACGTAGAGAGCAAGGAAATCTAACACAGAGTACGGAAAATACCTTTTCTTTTATAAACTGTGACATATATGGTTACTAGACAGGAGGTGATACATGCTGGAGATGGTGAGGTGTGTGTCATTTTGTCGTGCAGGATTAGAGTTATGCCAAAACTAACTTCATCATTGAGTTTCTTGGAACATTCCAGCCAAGGAAGGTAGGACTTGTCACTTGGCTCACTTACTATTTAAAAATGTTGAAGCACAGTCAAGAAGCAAGCTTTCAATATGGCGGTCATTGTCGTCATACCTTCCAGCATGTATCACCTCCTGTCTAGTATCCATTAAGTCATTTGCTTTAAATATATGTAACAAAATGTTAACAGTTTATAAAATAAAAGTCGTTCTTCGTGCTCAGTATTCGATTTACTTGCTCTCTACGTTCCATCTTCCTTGGTACATAAGAATTTTCATTAAAATCGTGCTCTGTCGCCTTGAGTGTTTCTTGTAAGTCATTTTTTTAAAAAAAACTAATTTAATTACACTAATGCAAAATGATATTTCCACACCAACAGACTCCCGTTAAGACGCTCGCTTTTATTGTTGTGTGTGTGGTGACAGGTTCAGTCCCGTGGAGTCCATTAATCATCATTTACTGAGTATTCCTAATAAAGTTAGTGTATAACATCGTTTCTCGGCACAGATATTCCTCTTTTTCCTTCATTACCATGGAAATATGGTTGTTATATTTGTATGGGCGTATTCACTTGCAACTTAAACCAGCAATGCTTTTACATCAGACAGCATCCAAGTACTAGGAAAACAATGTCAGGTGTCATAACATTAATACGTTGCCTCTACAGGAAATTAAAAGATGTAAAAGGATTCGGCACCAATACTCCGAGAATAATTGCTCCGATAAATCCCATTATCTCAAAGAAAGCCGCAAATATTTACTTAATGCGGCTTGAATATTTCCTTTTTCTTAATGGAAATATTACGTCAAGAGGGTGTTATGTGAGGAAAATAAAACTTATCTACCTCCCACAGACTCATTGAACTCACTAGCATATCTTTCATATCACTATCATTTGCCGATTCGAAGAAACAAATGTCTACAGAAGTAAAAGTAACAAATAATCATTATCCTCATTGCGATCAGTGCTCAACGATAATAAATATGTGAAGATTTAACATGTAAAAATGTACTACACTTTCAAATATATTCAATTACTAACATCTAAACATTTTCAGCGACATAAAACATATTAAATACAGAAATAAATTTTAATTTTATTCTTTAAAAATCTTCGCAGCTCAAAATCAGTGTTCCTCTAAAGTTTCGAGATTAAAATCAGGAGATTTTGTTTTAAAAGGTGAAGATTTAAATCAAAATTAATTTTAAGAAGAAAAAAAAAGTGGCATGTCTACAAATGTTGTAACAGGAATCATATAATTTGCAAGTTCTAAATCTGATTGATCTCTTTGTACTAATTATATAGTGATACAAAAGCATAGATCTATTTCTAGACAAGATGTCAACAAAGTCTACCCGATTCATTCCTTTTGTACTATGCACATAGTTCCACGCGAAATTTAAAATAGAACGTAAAGAATCACATATTCATATTTTGCACCACTTATTTGTACATAATGTAGTAGTATATTTGAAAACACAACACAATAAGACAGAAAATTAGTTTTTGCTTACAAAACAAAACACATTATCTATTTACTATGCTAAATCTATTTGTATCACTTAGTGAAACGTGGTTTCCAATTGTTCACAATCAATTGATGAATTAATGAAAATATATAGAAAAGCTGGGCCGTCGAATTATGACGTCATAAGCTGGGCCGTCAGCCAGAATTTAATTCCTTGTCACAGTGTTTCGTAAGCACCAATGAGTCTATTTCCAAAATTGTAATATTGTATTTCGTCTTTCCATAATTTAAAAAAAAATAAAAATGTGGTGGGGAGTGTGAAAACAGCGTTACAGAGAAAAGAATGGTCCACCTATTTGATTCAACTATATGTCAAATATCTTCCAATTTTACGGAATATTGACACATTCATCACTGAAATGATAGTAAAAACTTTGAGCGCAGAAAACTATCATAGTGAAACCTGTTGTGAAGTCTCAACTCCCAACCAATGGAGGGACACGAATATTCTGTTGGGATGACCTCGTTAGAACTTCGCAACGTTGGGGGCAAGCGGTTCAAGGGAGCGCTCGCCTCTTGTGACTAGAGCAGTGAAATCCTTGCTCATGCTATGTGGTCTTTGTGGTGGACAATTACCGTGTGTGTGTGTGAGGGGTCGGGGTGGGGTTCTCGGGGTTAGCACGTTTCCTCCCAGTTTCTTCATCTATCATCACCCATCTGGCCTGAGCCACGGCTTTAGATTCAATTCAATCTTTACATGTTTGAAGAGACACACATAACGACATACAATAAAGGCGAAACTTTGCAACAATGTGCACACGGAAGCTCATTCTGCATACAAAGAAGCAAATACACTGAAACTCTTTGGGGTCCTACCCCAGCAGTTCCTCCCTCTCCTACTTTCATTAGATGCAGCGGCGGCTCTTTAGGTAAAATTGGTGAAGGTGTACTTTACCTATTATTTTATTTCTGTATTTTTAAAGAAAACACAAGTTCCAAAAATACTGAAATAAATATCATAAAATGCCAGCAAGAACAACACCAACTCACTTTATTATAGTTTTGCCTACAAGTAATTCACGATTCTGACGCTAGAAGGCGCCACCAGTCTTGCAAAGTAGGCTCCTTTGGTTTCCCACTAAAAGAAAGGAAGGAAGGAAAGGAAGCATTTAGGATTGGCCCTAGCTATCTTCTTTTCTACTGACTGAGCGGAAGTGAGGTTCACTACCTGTAGCAGAAGGTGTACTTCTCGTTCAGGGCATTACGGCCAATCAGCAGGGCCTGGAGCTTAGCGCTGGCAAAAACCTACTTATTTCTTTCCTACTCTGTGGCGCCGGTGAAGTTCTTTCTTGCTCTTTCCAAATTAGATTATCTGCATAGTGAGATACTGGAATTTTCTCCAAATCCCACCATAGCAGCACTTTGAATGGTTGCAACAGGGCTGGTAACTAAGTTACATGATAATTACCACGGTTGTCAGGAATTTCATCGCCTGTACGATGTATAAGCCAGATTTTATTATTTGATAATATATGGAAATTAGATGCTTAGCATCTTAGCTAAAGTATGTACGATTTTAAAACCAAGTAAGTTGTTCTATCATCACGCTTTTAAGATAAAAAGTAAGGAAAAATTCAAACACATGCTGCGGACGAACTAGAAAAGTTTCAACGTAAATATAAGTACTATCCAGTCGCTGAAGTCTTTTCACTTAGTGTTGAATGCAGAGAATTCAGGTGTATGGGGGTGGGGTGGGGGTAGGCGTTGCGCTATAAGAGTTAATTTACTTTCAAGAACAATATTTCATCTTTCGCTATGACTCATAACAAACTACCTGGAGAACTTTCAAGCTCCACTGGGGATTTCTCTCTTCCTGCCCCCAGGCTCATCATTAGTACCATCAGATGTAATTATTATACACGCATATCGTATTGGGCCTATGTCGAAAACAAGTACTCACCTTCGGAGCTAGGGGTCATCGGATCGATCCCTGCTCATGCCATGTGGGCTTTGTGGTGGACAAACACAGTGCGTGGGTTTTCTCGGGGTGCTCCCGTTTCATCCCACTTCCTTCATTCCACCAATTCAACGCATCATCATCCATACGACCTGGGCCATAGTTGCCTAAAGGCCTTAAAATGATTTTTTTTAAATCGAAGCCAAGTATGGGAGTTAATCTGTCCATTAAATGTTAAAGCCACAACTTTCCACTTAAATGGAAAAATAAAAATATATCCTCGTTATAATCCGGAATATATACAAATCTGATAAGTGACAAATATTTATATTTATAAAGCTTTATATTAAGTGGTCACATCTTCATTATTAGGTTTAAAGACTGCTTAAAAATACCGTCGGTGATAAAATGATCGCGTAAGTATATATTGCAGAAACGTGTAGGCCTATAGAAGAAAATTGTAATATTAATACCTATTCAATGCATACAATGAAAATTGCGAAATAAGTTTACTAGGTAGAGAGAGTCACTCAAGCGAATACTAACAAAATCCTCCAGTAGGCTACATAAAATCATAAACGTATCTGTACAATAATTTACAGGGAATCGCAGAAAACAAAGTGCTCCTACCCCAATAGCCCTCTCGTTCGAAATACAAAGGTTATATGGCAGACATGACATCTTGTTGAGCGGGGATTCTAAACTCAGTGTTCGATTTGCCAGGGGAGATGTCGGGAATTTTCCCTGGTGCGTGAGGATTTAATCCCCGGTAGTTGATTCAGAATATCATCCCAACCTGGGATAAAATCTTTATATTTCTACCCAAACAGATAGTAATTTGAAAGTTACATGCAAATACTAGTTTTATAATACCCCCTCGTAATTTATAACAAATCGAACACTGCCTAAACCATTATCATGAAACATAATACAGATTAAAATGTTTGCACTCACAGTTAATGTGATCTAGTGACACAGATATCAGTAATTGCTTAGGACAGATATTTAAACAGATTATGAGGTAACGGAATTAGCAGTAAAGGCTTGTGTAAAAATGTATGAAATGGAACCTGCTAGTTTAACGTGAAAATTATATACGTGAGTGTCGGGAAAGTGTCTTGGGTGGTGTTTGTGGAAATTTAAACTTAACTGCTTGTATTTCATTGATACAAGCCGAAGTAATTAGTACTAAAATGATATAAAAGGGAAGTTTACGAAACGTCCTTGTATCTGATTGAGTTTGTCTACTATTTCCTTCATTCTCCTTATGGAACCATGGCTTGATGGACAAATCATTTCTATGATTTTTGTGGTAGACATTCTCGGAATACCGCGTTTAAGAAAACATTGCAATTCACTAAATCTTACGGTTGGTGTGGAAAAGGCTAAAAAATTAAGGTGTTGATGTGGAACCGAAGAGAAATTAGGATACCAAAAAATAGTCTAGTTTTGGGCGTTTTTCGCCTCATGTGCAATCTGAATAAGTGCTATATATCTCTAACAAACTCAATCAGATACAAGATAAAAGAGAGCCATACTTTGGTAGTAAGAAAAATCTATAAGTGCATGATGTACGGCGTACGAACATAAAGCAAGGCCTTGGGAAACGTTTTATATATATATATATCTATATATATCTATATCATATTCAGCTCTTTCTATCCACTGCTGGATGAAGGCCTCCCCCTTTTCTTTCCACATA
>JAGDQP010009605.1:0-58436 GCA_022664845.1 Lepisma saccharinum
GTTGAGCTGTTCCGCGACTGAGTTTCGAGTTATTTGTTTCCATATAAGTAGAAATATATATTGTCTCCATGTTTTCTAAGGTATCGGTTAGTATTGCTAAAATCTTTCCATTTTTTAAAAATAATAATAAGTAAATAGTGTAAAAAAAGATCTATATTACAATTTAGTCAGTTTGGCTACTTAATGTATACTTTTCAGTCGTTACGGGATCAGTCTAGCAGAACCTGATATAAATGGGAGAGTGTCAACAGAAGTAATATCAGCATAAAATAAGCATATAATATCAGCATCAGTAGCATAAAAGACTATCAGCAGGGAGAAAGCATGGGAATGAAAATTCGAAGAAGATAAATATTTGTATTTATCCATCCCCGAATCACTTTTATATTATTACTGAAAGACAACAGAAAATAGTTTGGAATTGATAAGTTGACTACTTACATGACTTATAGTCATATTTTTAAATTACAATATACCATCTTAAATAAAATTTATCAGAATGAAACTAATTGTCACAAGACTTCTTCTAGTATGAAACAACATGAAAAAAAGAGGTAAATTAATATTACCGACATTAATGAAAATAAAGCTTATATATAGTCTCGTTCGAGACGAGAGTCTCGAGAGGCAAGTCTCGGTCTCATCTCGAGTTTCAAAGGATAAGTGTCGGTCTTGGTCTCGTCTCGAGTAAGTCTCGATGAATAGAGTCTCGATCTTGTCTCGATTCCTGGATCTTAATCTTGGTCTCGAATTCGAGACGAGACCGAGACTAGTCTCGGTCTCGGTACCATGCCTAGTGGAAAGTCAAAATTGGGAGGGTGTAAGTGAAGTTTTGCACGATTTCTATCGGTTATTTCCTGCACAAATTTTAAACTTGGGGAGTGTTATCGAGAAGTTGGGAGGGTCTGGCGGAATCACTAAATATAGCCCTAGAATGTACACTTATTTTCATAGAATATGACCAAGCAGGCGTAGTTCAGTCTGTAAAACACCAGCTTCAATATGCTGGACTTCAAGACGGCGACTATGAAGAACATACCGTCCACTACGTATCGCTTTCCATCCAGTACCCATTACTGTGTATTTGCTTGCATTTCTTCCATCAATTTAAGCATATAAGGATATTTCTATACTTTTGATCACTTTTCACAGGCAGAATTTGACTTTTATATCTCCGAAAGTAATTGGGCTCGAGAGGCCAACATTTTCATATGCACATACTTTGTCATTCTAATCATGATGGAAGAATATCGTGTATATATATATAATTCTTTTCTGCTCCATCAGTATGTTTGCTTGTAAGATTGAAATTAAGGAAAGTTAACGTTCTTGATAACGCCCACAGTAAAAAATATCTGTGTTAATTCAACACAATAGGGTGTCCCAACGTGACTACCACTTTTTGTAAAACTTTATTTTTACATGGGTCAGTCTAGTAATTTTCGACTTCGGCCAGTCACGGTTCGCCTTTAGCTTTTAAAATTCACTCTCATGTCCTTGGCGGGACTCGAACCCGGTACCTTCGAGCCGATGGCCTACGCCGCAAACCGCTAGGCCACCCGGCCGGCTACCAATTTTTGTGTTAAATCAACACAACACACGGTGTTGATTTCGGTACTGGGGGGAAAAGTTACAGCTGCAGCAAGATTTGAACATGGGTTGTTGAGTTAGAAGACCAGTATCTTACCGTCTGAGCTATAAATCGCCACACAGAAGAAAACAATAGATTCAAACAGCATAAAGGATAAAAAAGTGTTGCTGAACCCCAAACACAAACAAAGTTACTCTCACAACTAATACCATGATTTAACCACTTTTTCATTTGTCAATTAGGGATCAGAATTCCCACTCATTGAGACTATGTTCCATTTTTTATTAAAAGCAAGCGCAGCATTTGATGTGTTACGATAAGAAAGCCGTAATTCTGGTCAAGTGTTTGGCTGTCGCCATCTTAATTGCTTTCATAGAAATCAAATGGAACATTCTCATTGAATGGGAATTCTGGTTCCCAGTTCGCAAATAGACAGTGATTAAACCATGGAATAAGTCGTGCAAGTAACTTAGTTTGTTTTGAGGGTTCAGCTAGATATATTTGATCCCCTATACTGATTGAATATATAGTGCAGTCGTTTAATTCAAATGTTGTTCAATAAATATGGCTTACATCTAGTGTGTTTTCTGTCTAACAATTTAAGGAACTCGGTAAGACGCTCGATTTCTAACTGACCAAACCATGTTCAAATCTCGCTGCAGCCGTAACTTTTTTTTTCTCAAAGTACCGAAATCAACACCGTGTATTATGTTGATTTAACACACAGACAGTGGTAGTCACGCTGGGATACCTCATTGTGTTGAATTAACACAGCTATTTTTTATGGTGCATGTTATCGTTGGTTCTGCAACCCACATAGCAATTATGATCTGACTCATAAGTAAATCAAGTTTCCTTTGCCAGGTGTGACAACTTACGCAAGCTTATCAAATCAAGCCGAGAAGGTTTAAACGACGAATCAAGCAATCAACTTGTCATATCAAGTTTATTTCAGAACTGTGTCATGCTTGTAATGACCATGATGGTGTTTCTCACCAACAGTGAGAGAAATTTAATATATTTTTTTAAAGGATATTACGTATATTTTTACAGTTGTTTCTGAAAAAAAAATATGATCCTCATTATATCCTGTCTTTATCCCATTATGTGTCTTATTCTCTCGTTGAATTGGATTGAATTTTATTCTCTCGTTTTCGGTGCACTTGAAATTGTTCGCACTTCCCTGCTGGGTGGATTTGAACCTGGAACTTTGTGATAAATTTGTTTCCGTCACTTTAACCACTTCGCTGATAGGCTTTCTGTTGAGAAAGAACATCGATTATGCACTTCAACTCACAAACGGAATGTAGTGACATACAGAGTATTTTCGTTAACTTTAAGCACGAAGCGTGTAGAATCCTGGTTACGAATTGTCCGTTCGATGGTGACCCGTTCATGTCCAGCGATCTAGGGGGGCCAATTTATGCGTTCGGAGTTACTAGAATGTTTCTCAAACCAATCGTGCACCATTGCGGTTCAGTGAGATGGCGCATTGTCATCCTGGAAAATCCCATTATTGGCGGCACAGGAAGTCCATAAAGGACTGGAGATGGTCACCAAGCAGCTGAATATAGCACTTACCGGTCAATGACCAGTTCAAGAACACCAGAGGACTCAAACAATGCCAAGTAAACATGCCCCACACTATGATGGAGCCACCACCAGCGTGCACAGTGCCTTGTTGACAACTTGGATCCATGACCTCGTGGGGTCTGCGCCACACCTGGACCCTACCATCCGCGCTTACCAACTGGAAAACTGACTCATCTGACCAGGATACACGTTGCCAGTCCTCTAAGCCCCAATCCACGTGTTCCCGAGCCCATGTGAGTAGCCGCCGCCGATGGGCAGCGATTAGTTGCGGCATACGTGTACCCCATGGAGACCAAATCGTGCTGCACTGACCTCTGAGACATGTTCATGGGACGTCCTACATTGATTCCTGTTATCAGATCACGTACTGTAGCTTGTCTGTTTGAACGGACGAGTCTGCTCAGACGTCGCCGGTCGCGGTCATTCAACACCCGTGGGCGGCCACAGCATTGCCCCTTATGGGTCGTAATGCCTCAAATGCGGTACTCACGGTCCACCCTTCACAGTGTGAAGCGAGTAAAGTTCAATGTCCTGACGACTTCCAAAATCGCATTCCCCATTCATCTACCACCAACTATCATCCTGCGCTCAAACACGGATAATTCCCGTCGGGATGCCATCACTGTGGTACACGAATTTTCACTGCACTCACAGAAGTCCAACTGACCACACTGCAACTTCTTCGCACCGCTCGACCGGTTTACAGCGATGTTAACGTGCCGTCAACTAGTTCCCTCCCGCTATTCAATGAGTTTTGGCACTTCAATTTATAGTAGTAGCGCATATTTCTACAAATAGAAGTATTTTACATTGTTTAGATTATTCTGATAATATTTCTCGATTGAATGGGTCTTCTTTAGAAGTTCAGGGGTTTCTCTAAGTTGTTCACTAAAGGAAAGTTTGCCTTTTGCCGCAAACATTGGCTGAATTGACTTAATTTTCATTTGCAACTTTTCCTAAGCCCATGTGTAGTTCAGAGGGAAAATCATCCCTCCACTCTATAAGGGGCATTGCTGCCCGGGAGACAGAATAGTTCAATTACGTCATTGTATGTTATAGACCACAAAAGTCTTCTGTCAGATCCGGTTGGTTGTCATGGTAACCCGCCATGTTCAAGTCTAAACAACAGTGGTTGGTTTATGTAGTTTCTTCGATAATAATAATTCATCATGGGTATGTGCTTCGTACCAGATTGCAAATACAATGAGAGAGAGACATGTCGCTTTAAAAGGATGAAAACCAGAAAAAGAAAAAAAAATCAGCCATTACTTCCACAACTTACTGTCTACGTTCCTACCATCTAACTTACTTGACTGTTCACTGTTGTTTAGACTTGACCCCCGCCGCTGCTATGGCAACCAACCGGATATGGCGCCAAGCCTTTAGTTCTCCATTGCCTTTGAGATTCGGTGGTTAGTAGTTGTCAGGTACGTATTTTTCTCTGTGAAATTAGGGGTTTGCTGGCAAAATATTTCTTGCGAGTTGAGGTATTATTATTATTATTATTGTAATTTTACATTAACCAGAAATCGGGTACCGAGTCAGCCGGGGACGTAAATGTTATTTCCGGAACTGTCCTCGAAAGTAGGGGACGAATGGTCACCTTAGGTGTAAGTGGATATTCTCAGCCGTTGCCTTCATAACATTTTACTTAACGGGGTACAGTGTTAAAATTGCAGGTATAGGATGGATCTACCAAAACCTTCGAACATGACAGATTTTACTTGGATGCCGGTAATCTTAATTTTTCTTTTTGTTCAACTGTTGTTTTAAACTAGGTGTGCAAATGTAACAAAATTTATATTTATTGCTATTTAAGATTCAATGACTTTGTCTTGTCAAGCGGCACTTCGCTTCCTCACTTCAGAAAACCGAATGTGTTTCAGATATCCGGATCAATACCCAAATTTAAAATATTCGGATCAGCTTTAGGTATATCCAGATTCCAGATTCGGATATCTGGATCCGGATCCGACATTTGAATATCGGGTCGTTTAAAAATTACGTCAGCACAATTTAAGTCATTTTATCCCCCGCTCCCCTTCCTTTGGTTTCAAATATGCGAATCTTGATCGGAATATCCGAATTTATGATATCCGGATCTTCATGTATCACAGTGCTAAACATTTAATTCTTTTCCAAATTCTTTATTCATCGGCCAGAAAAGAAAGTCTTTGTAGTTAACGCTTCTTTCGCCCTTGCTATTCCCTCTTTTATCACTTTTTCACACTTGAAATCTTCTCTTACCGCCCAATTGCGGTCCATTTCGATTTCTTTATGTTTATATTCATCTCAGCTTCCTTGCAACGGAAGATTGTCTGCCGTACTGAATTTGCTTTGCACTTTGCAGCCAAAGAAATAGTCCCTACCTCCTTCAGTACACATATTCCCCTCTCTCCTTTCTCCTTCAGTGACAATGACTAACACACAGGATTCATAATGAAATGCGATTTTTTTAAAGATGCATCACGATATTTTACATTTGAAAAATTTCCACTCCTGCTCGCTAAACAGCTGTCGCGTTGCTCGGCGAATGAATGAGTTGCGCAAAGCGATTCTAAAGTTCAACAAAGACAACTTCCTCCACGCTCTAGCAAGTCACTTCATACTAGTGTCTCCTTTCCAACATATGATTGCCAAGTTCAAAAGCAACAGAAAAATTACATGCGACAAAAGATAAAACATAAACCTTGATCATAAATGATCAAGATATAACCTCGCGGATAAGGTATGTTTGCCTAACCTAAGCCACCAATCCCATGTGGTCTAGTGGCTAGGATACCTGGCTTTCACCCAGGAGGCCCGGGTTCGATTCCCGGCATGGGAATTTTTTTTCTTTAAATTGTCATTTTTTATTTTTTTTCTTGTTTGATTTCTTAGCAAATATATATCTATGATTCCATATCTGCATCAATTTTTATCTACCGCAGAACATACCTACACAACCAATCGAGATATCATTACACCTTAGAAATTTCATTTTAGCGCGAGACTAAATAATACATACTTCTATTTCGTTTCTTTCATAAAAATATTTATTATCAATGTGCTAAACCAGCTAATGAACTTCCAAGTTCAGGGCCAAGTTATTTTGAGCAAATGGATTCTGAACCACTCTGTTCAACGGAGTATCTCTGGATTTAAACCCGTGGCCATTTGAGCAGAAATCAAGCGTTCTAACCTTTACGCTAACCGAAGGTATTATAAAACTATTCCTCAAACAGAAGTTTTAAAAATTAATTGACAAGACTCATTTAGTGAAAATTTTTGTTAACGTATCCTTTTTGCCTACACCAAGTTTGCTCTAAATAATTAACCAACCTTTGGAATAAATTTTTTTACGAACAATACACGAAGTAAATACAACGCATACACAATTGTAAGTCGGGACGCGACACCACCTTAGCTTAAACTTTCTGATGTATACATTTTATAATAAAGAGTTTCTGTTTTACAATTGAAATATGTTAGAGTAGAGAAATAATATAAAGGACATTGTCATTTTTTGTTTCTTTTGCTTTAGTACCGGAGTTTTTATGCAGGCCCGTTATTTCTTTGTTTACAACCTTGAATACAATTTAATCTACATAATAAAAATGGATAAATGTCTGTCTGTTAATTGCACAAATCTACATGCATCCATTCATTTACACCAAATTTTCCATCTGGAACAGGTCGTAGGGATATTTAGGATCACCAAAGTTGTCAATGTTTCCAACTAAAATCCAATTTGTAAAATTACTTCCATTCCGTTGGACGTATCCGCGTCACGTTTGGCATAAACATTAGTTGACACATTGCAAAATTGTTATGGATGGCAGTGTCCCCCAAGCACCCCCAGTTGTCAGTGTTAGCAACCTATTTTATAATTCAATTTATCAAATGCCCTATATGAACATTATTCAACACCACAGGAAAAATAATTACTGTGTAATTCACCATCCCCCTCCAATGGTCCCAGTCATCAGTGTTGAGAACATATTTTAAATATCTAATTAAAATAAGTGTGTGTGTGAAGTACAAATTGCTGTACCGCAAACTGGTAATATACTAAGTTGAACTTTAAAAGCCGACTGAATACCGACCATTTTTTTTTAATTGGACCTTCATTTGATAACAGAAAGACCTACGCTATGTCTCCTTGGAATATGTATTTAGTAGTAATATATTATATATCTATTCTGTGTGGTTGAATACCTGCCACAGTGTGTTACTTACTCACTATTTGTAAATTCACGAACAATCCTATACACAAATATCACAATTTCTGTTTGCACTGTTCAAAAAAAAAAGTATCATTTAGGCAGATTTTTACATTAAAAAAATGTTTTGGGAGGAAAACCGTCCTATATTTAACCAAAATTGCACTTTCTTTTCACATCGAGTCCCAATACTGGTATGTTAACAGAGGGGACAAGTAAAAAATATCTTTGGACATCCCTTAGAGAACAATTCCTTTTCGTTCCATATGTTGGTCATCAGCGAATTCCTTCGGGATCTAAAAATTAATATATTTGGGATTTTTTTCTCTCTTTTTTCATTTGCTTGGCTATAGCTCATTCTTGTCATATTGGATCTAGCATTTTCATAGCGCAAACGAAAGTGCTATTCAGGTAGTTTAAAACAAATACAACTCGTAATCTTTTATCGCTTTCAGTATTTGAATGATATGACTTTTGAACATAAGACAATATTCATTCTAATAAATAAAAAAAAATCTGAGATGGTCCTTGATACCCCTGCTTGCTTTGAGATGGAACGGGACAATCAGCATATACACTGTAAGTGCTAAATCGCTGTATGTTAATAACAGAATGGGCCTGGGACTTTTATCTGTGATCCGGTGTTCTAGGGTTTTGGAGAAGGAACAACAATCATTGATATGTTAAAAGCATTTCATATGATAACGATGTCATGACGAATGTTTTCTATAATGTATAGAATATCTGATTTTTTTTCTTTTCAAATTCTGACATTTTTCAGTATTTTCCTGAAGCATTATGTAACACATTTAACCTTGCTGTTGTGCGGGTAAACGTGTTTCAAGGGGTACACAGCAAAAAAAATACAAGGTGTAGCATATACAAGATGTCCCAGAATATTAATAATGGCGCAAAATTCGGGAGGTGATTATTTACATCAAAAGAAGAAGAAAATTCCTTTGAAGAAATTCCGAAATCTGATTAGTTTCGGAGCTACATGTGTTTAAAGTCACGGTGATATCGTCACAAATGACGTCATATCTCGACAAGTAATGACGTAAGCGGGATCGGCCTGGCAAATCGCACTCGAAGTAGCACCCAATAAATCTACTTAAGTTATGTTTACGATTTGTGAATGCAGCTTTCTATGGTTTCCTCGGCCTGAGCCAAAGTTGCCTAAAGGCCTTAAAAATTAAATTCAAACTCTAGGTGCTTGCCCTATTAAACCATTTAATTCCATGATAATGACATTCCTATGTTACGAAAAATGTCTGTGCGTCACTGCCTCAGTCAAAAACATTACTTAAATAGATGTATCGGGTACTTCGAGTGTGATATGCTAATCCGACGCCGCTCACGTGATCATGTGTCTAGCTATGACGTCATTTGTACCGATGCCGCTCACGTGATCATGTGTCTAGCTATAACGTCATTTGTACCGATGCCGCCGTGACTTTAAACGTTTGTATTCAAAGGAACTTTTTTTTCTTGTTTTAATGTAAATAAATAATCAGCTTCCCAAATGTACACAAATATTTCGGGGACAACCTGTATACTGTAACTCACTTGGTTTACGAATTCTTAAAAAAAAAAGTTCACATAATTTTAAAGAAATTGATTAATTTACGAGATACAGGGAAGTTCCAACTTCGACCTCTTATAATGGGAAATGAATATTTCTCGATAGATCATAAACGAAGCATGAAAATACTGACTATACATCATGATTGGTCGTTTTGACTAAACATCGAACGAGATGGGCGTGTTACGAGATTTCGACATTCAATTAATAATTAAATTCTTAGTAACGTCCTAAACGAGCTGGGAGCTTCTAACGACGGGACCTACAATTTTTGGTAAAGTGGGCTTTGAACCACTCCGTTCAAGCGACCCCAGCGGGAATTGAACACGTGACCACGCACGCGGTTCGAAATTCAAAACTATTCCGGAAATATGAGAAATGTGTTGTACTTCATCCCAACAAAAACCGTGTAAGAAGAAACTTGGCAGATTTAATTATTAACTTTAGAGAAATATTACTGTTTGAACGTCTTATTGTGTGATACCTATCGATACAGACTAATATCGTTCCGAAGAAAATATGTTCGTCATGTGTGTTCGAAAATGTCTATGTAATGGAGAAATGACGAATGTTACGCAAGAATAACATACATAACATTCTACATGCTCCCTACTTAAAGTCATCCTGTAATGAAAATACCGTCTAAGTCATCAAGCGCATATTTGATGTATTATTTTTACGGATGGCTCCCTAGCAGAGTGGCTAAGGGCAAAGCAACGACCAACCAATCACAAGATTGTAGATTCGAATCAAGTCGCAGACAAGTGAAAAACTTTTCAACTCTAAATGAAGACGAGTAAATAAAACACTTATTGGAATAAAATACAGGATGTAAACAAGGTCACTTTTTTTTTTCTAAAACGACTGTAAAATACACGTAATTTCGTTTATTAAAACAGTAAAAAAACTTTTAAAACACACAATTGTTACTTAAAATCTTTAAAATGTACAAATCTTTAAAAAATATTAACAATGCACTATAAGGGATGTCCTATTTAAGCTAATGAAATCATAATTATTTACTATTTAGTTAGGCTAGGTTGACCACTGACCAGACATACTCTTTTTAATTGTATTTGACTCTTTGAGATTTTCAAATATTCTAAAGCTTTTATCTACGGAAATATATCCAATTATACTCTTTTCCTTATCGTCATAAATTTTAATGTATTTGGTAGTAGAATACCCTGCAAATTTGTAAGTTCTGAAAACATTATACAAAAAATATAGTGAAAAGTTAAACATTATCTAATCTAAGGAGAGAAAGTGTGGACGTAGTTGAATTTCAAGTGTATTTTAAACTGTAAAGCTGTGTCAATCACTTGAAGTGCTGTGGCGTGTTGCTCCCCCCCCCCCCCTTATTTTTAGTGATTTTTGTAGTATCTATTAAGTTTTCGAAGAACATTAGGTTAACTTTGCCTATGACGGGAGATTATTAAATTATGTCGTCATAGGCCGTCAATACTAGAAAATGTAAAAGAAATAAAAACAGCAGGACAACTGAAATTTCTGTTATACATTTTGAACTTCAGAAGAGGTACAAAGAAAAAATATAACTTTTATTTTTTCCATTTTGTGCCTGCTTTATAGACTATAATGGTAGCAATTACCAACCTTACTTTCATATGTTTAATGTTTGCATGCGCGCCTGTATACTCTTTTTTGCCAACAAGTTTCTGGTCACCCTATGATAACTAATGGCGCTTTCGCTCCAAATATAAGAAATAGCCATTGAATTCTTTGTTAGTTTTCAGTTTTTCGACAAAGATATTAGTTTTCCTTTCTGCATGTTTTATTGGTAAATGGAGAAAAACGACAAGAAATAGGTTCACATATATTAGAAAGCGTTTTTAGCTTTAGAAACACTTCAGCTCAAATTGATTGATTGACATGCAAATAGTAATACATTAATTATGCACTTGTACTTTGAATTAAGTAATTACGGATTGATTACTCATCCTCCAGAAAGGACAACATAAGAGAATTAACTTTCCAAAGCCTCCTGCAAATCATGGCCTTAATCCAAGTGTTACACTCGCATGTAATGAAGGCCAGGGTCTACCGAGCTGCTGGCAGGCTGCCAGTCGCGAGTGATATCTCTTTACCTTCTCCTTTTGCTAAAGCACTTGTAGAATGTACAGGACGGGCAGGGGTTGATAACTAGGCAATG
This sequence comes from Lepisma saccharinum, assembly GCA_022664845.1. Classification (NCBI taxonomy): domain Eukaryota; kingdom Metazoa; phylum Arthropoda; class Insecta; order Zygentoma; family Lepismatidae; genus Lepisma; species Lepisma saccharinum. Next base: position 11,139 of record JAGDQP010009605.1, read on the forward strand.
TTAATTCAACTAACCGACCTCCTGCAAATCTTGTTTTTGGAACAGCAATAGAACATTACAATACAACTACGAAGCGTTGAAAAATAGAAATTGTCCGTGATCCAGGTAAATAATAATAATAATGTAATGTAATATTTATTAGAGTGCTCTTAAAGGCTACAGGTATTACTGGCTGCAAATATAGCCCTGGTCAAGAAATATAATGATGAATACATACATGAATTACAGAACAAAGAAAACAAAATCACAAAGTTGACAAAAAAAATAAACCATCATAAAAATGTCAGCAACCTTATTATAGAGTGATCAATTACTATAATGACGAATTAGTCTTTTAATCAATTTCTGTCTGTTATTAGAAGGAGAGAGTAGATTAAAATGTCTCGTTTGGTACACAAAAGTTTAAGTTTCTTACGAAATACTTACTTTACGCTTCATTTGTAAGGATTTTATCCAAGAACCTCATATCAATGTCGTCTCTTCTCTTAGCCAGAGTTTCAATGTTAAAATAACTACACCAATGAGCGTAGTTATACTTTGAATAATGTAGTTTAAACTTATAACATAGAAGTCGGAGGAAGCATCTTTGTATGCTCTCAACCCTATCTGTTGATGATTTCGTAAAATCATTCCACACATTTGAGGCGTATTCTAGTTTGGCTCTTATTAAAATTTTAAATACAATAGCATATATATTTAAATCATTAAACTAATTCAATTGATTAAAATTAAAACCAATAATTTTTCTACATTCGCTGGATACATTATTAACATGTTTATTAAAGTTCAATTTTGAATCGAGAAGATACCGAGATCCTTGACTGTGTCTATTTTCGTAATTATATTATTATTAATCTTATATGTACTGACATAATATTGGAGAACTGACTGACATTTTAATTCTAGTACACCACTGTTCTATGCGATTAATATCTAATTGCAGGAATTTATTATCAACACTGTTATTAACTTCTCTGTAGATCTTTATATCATCCGCATATAACAATAGTTTTGAATGTTTAACTTCCTTACATAGATCATTGATAAGTATATTAACCAAAAGTGGATCCAACGGTGAACCTTGAGGAATACCATTAGTGATGAAAACCTCATTTGAGGTATGATTATTCAATTTAATTCTAAAAGATCGATCTGATAAGTAGCTCTCAAACCATTTAAGGTACAAGGGTGTGAGGCCCAAATTACTCAATTTTTTAATCAATAACGAATGATCAACACTGTCAAATGCTTTCTCTAAATCTATGTAAACAACATCACATTGCGAGTTGCAAGCTATGAGCTATTGCATTGAATTAGTTACTTCACATAAGTTAGTGACCACAGATTTTCCAGGCGAGAAACCATGTTGAGAATAGCTCAACAGTATAATAATAATAATAATAATAATAATAATAATAATAATAATAATAATAAAATAGACAGCGTGTCAGAAATCCGCATAGCAGATGTGCCCGCAGTGCAATAAAGATATTGCAAATAGAGTATAGAGTATAGAATGAGAATAAATTACATTTACTCCCTACTTTATATGCCAACTGCAGAAGTGAAGGAATAAAAGTGACCTTGAGAAATAAAAGAACTGTTCGAGGTAATCTTTTATATTACGTATCCCGAAATACATGCGACACAAAATTATCATATTTTGTAGATGAACCAATGAAGGCCCAAGGCTTCTTTGTACAACATATGACAGTTCTGTGTCACATATATTTCAGTTTATATATAAAAGATTACCTCCAACCTTTTGTATTCGTCAATGTCACTTGTATCCCTTGGCTTCCAGATTTCTCCTATACCATCATGGATAGTGTTTATAGACAATAATAGGTCATTCAAGGGAAGTGTACCAATCTGTATTCATTCCGAGTTTCCTCTTTGGTTTTGTGTAATTGTACGATTTATCCAACGATTATAGAAATAAACAGGTTGCTTCAAGTGAGCGAGATTACGGTATATCCTTTTTGTTGACTACGCCATCAAGGGACGCAGAAAGAATGAAAATGAACGGAAAATATAGTTGTGAAATATTTTTGTCGGAAAGAAAGTGTTTCAGAAACTTTGGCTTTTACAGATACGGTATTTGCTGATATGCGTAGTGACTAGTAACGTGGCATCTGCCACGAAAAATTGTGTGTAGAACGATAATATAAATTATATATATATATATAATTATATATATATATATATTCTTTTTTTCATGCAAAGTATGTACTAGGACTCGAACCTGGGACTCCTGGTTCGTAAAATATACACACTATCACCTACACCACCCGTCCGGCTGATGTCAAGGAACGTTCTAAGATATATATACAAGAGATTATTGTTTAAAAAACAAAAAGTTTAATTCCTGACATTAAGACGAGAAAAATGTTGCTTTGAACAAAAAATTTGTAACTTGCGTTGTTACAGTGAAACAGTCGCTCAAGTTATGGTGGCATATTCACAAATAACGTCACATCTCGACAAGTAATGACGTAAGCGGTGTGGACTGAGCAAATTACAATCGAAATTGTATCCAATACATTTATTTGAGTAATGCTTATGATTGAGCATGTGCCACCTAAATAGGGTTTCCCAACGTAGGAATTCAATTTCCAAGGTATTAATATAGCTTAAAAGGGCAAGGTTAGAAATTCCATCTCAACTGTAATCGCCGCAATCCCTGGTTTCCCTCGGTCATATCAGTTAAATACTATGAAGGTGCCTTGAATTCAAGAAGCAATATTCCCATTAAGCAAGTAAAATTTCAAAAAGATCTGGGTGTAATTTTTGATGAGAAACTAATATTTGCTGAACATATCAGAGCAGGGTATCCGCCAAGATTTTCAGTTTGGGGGTGTACAGTCACAATTGGGAGGCTGTAAGTGAAGTTTTGTATGGTTTCTATCGATTTCACAGCAAAAAAAATTAAAGTTGAGGGGGTGGGGTTGTCGAGACTTTGGGGGTAAACACCCCCATAGAAGGGTCTGGAGGAATCACTGTATCAGAGCCCCAACTAGTAGTGCCATGAAGCTACTTGGTTTCCTATACAGATTCACATAAATTCAAAGCTTTTCTCCTCTCAGTATCTTTTCGAAAGCTTTCATTTCACCTAGATTGGAATACTGCTCCCCAATTTGGAATATGACTTCTACTCATTTGACACGTCTCAATTCTGTCTTAAACCTTTTCATCGCCATCGTTAAATACAGAGTCCCTTCTACTAGATCCCTAAGTAACACAGAAATTCTAAATATCTTAAACATTCGAACACCCTCTTCAAGACGAAATCGGGCAGACATGTTATTTTTATTTAAAATATCCAATGGTAGAGTTCGATCTGAACTGGTGCTTTCTGAGCTCAACTTTCGCATTCCTACCAATTCCACGCGCAATAGCACCATATTCACATACCTAGCACCAAGATCAGAAATAGTCAAACGCTCTGTGTTCGTCAGAATGGTTTCTGAATAGAATCGCCTACCACCAGAGATAGACATTTTCAGCACAGAACTAGCCTTTGGAAAACAGCTAAGAAGAAATGTTATGTTTTTATTGCTGATTTATTTGTAAATAATGTTAATTTTATGAGTATTGGATATGAATGTTTTATTAATGTTAATGTTTCAGTGTAAAATGGCAGAACTGCTGTATCTGAAACCATGTGTAAATAAATAAAAGCATTAAATAAATAGGAAAAATGTAATAAAATATGAGCAAAAACATATTAATTTAATTGGGTTAAATAGCTAAAATTTATATTCTCTGGGAAAGAATTATTTTTATTTCAAGACGAAATAATACATTTATCGCTTATTAGTTTTCTTTTTCTTTTCCTTTCTAGTTATATTGAAATATATCTGCACAATATTTTCTATAAGAGTAGTTTAAAAGTCATTGTATTCAATTATCAGAGTATACATGGTAAGGGAAAGTTTATTAGTAAGGTTTATTTTATTTTGCTTGCTGCTAACATAAGCTTAAAATTGCATTTATGATTTCATCATAAGCTATTAAAATCAAACTTATGAATTGAATTGAATTTTTTATAGCCTTTTGGCATCTTTGGTTCACAGTTCGGAAATCAAATTTGTGTCAAGTAGCTATAACATTTGACGGGGACAGGGAAAGAAGAGATGATGTTCAAGAAAAATGATTTCTTGTAAAACACATTTTAAAGTCTAACTATCGCATTTGCTCCCATTAATTTAATAAACTTACTCTTTAAAATAATAATAAACAAGCTTTTTAAAAGACATTCTTTTCTTAAACAATTCGTACTAAAAAGTAAAAAAAAAAAATGTTTATGCATGACGAAAAAGAAAAGCATGGGGCGTGCCAATTAAAGAATTTATAAAATGACTGTATATAAGAGCGCGTACATGCTTTTCTTTTTAGACAAGCATAAATAAAATTATTTTTTTACTTTTTAGTACGAATTGTTTAAGATAATAATGTATTTTAGAAAGCTTTTTGATTATTTTTTTCTCAAGCTGTTTTGTGAACCAAATCCTAAAGTGTTCGGCAACCAGCAAAACCTCATACCATTGCTGGTTAGTATTTATTTTAGGATAAAGAAGGATAAAAAATATTAAAATATGCTTTTAAAACATATAAATATATAGAAATATATGAAAGTAATAATGGAATATTATATTGTCTCCCGACTTACGTCGTTGTGCAAAATTTCATCATTCTATGACGTCGGGAAATGAGTTAAATTAACGTTGCAACATTTGAAGACACCACGAACCATTGTGAACTAAAGAAAAGAATGTAAAAACCGGCTATAGCTTGAGGATTATTTGTGCTTTTCGGTTGAAACTTTCCTGGTGGTTAGCTCTCATTGTAGTACTCTTTTATTTTAATTGACATCTCCCCTTGTTTTCTCTGTACTCTTCATTTGCCTCTTTGGTTGTGTGTGTTTCATTACGAATTTTGTCAATTTTGAAGAAACTTGAACTGAACTTCAGATACACCCTCGTTTAAAATCAGTGAAAATATGTTAGGGTAGTTACATATTTACACTTTCTTTTTCCACCAAGCTCACGTACCAGTATCCGAAGGTTGGTGTACCAGTACTGGTACGCGTACCATAGTTCACGCCTATTCATTAGATGTTATATGTGCAAATCTTTATACATTGTTTACACATTAATGTGTAACAATGACTAAAAGTGATTTTCAGTGGACCTAATATAATACCTGGCAGATCCTTTCAATTGGATCAGTTTCTATCATTTCGAGGCCTCTGGCTCGCTAGCTCAATGAAAACAGCTAGAAAGGAACTAACTTCAAATTTGAGTTTTGCGACTTCAAGTGGACGATATAAAATGCTTGTAACTGTACATTTCATTGGATTAGTGTCTTCAATTCCAAGACTTCTGGCTAGTTCTTCAATGGAGGTAGGTAAAGATAAACCGACTTCATTGACACGTGGTGCAGGGAAAGGGAGAGGAAGGGCCAGGAGCATGCAAAATTAAGAGTCTTCCCGGAATTTTGACAATGTCCGCAGAGGCACAATCGTAACACCATAGAACTCTCTCGAGAGTAAAGAATAATACCTTGCCAATAATGTCTGATAATTATGATTTCAACGAGTTTTCAATATTCTCATTGCGTATAAAGAAAAATCTAACCTTACTTTTCTAACTTATTTATGTGAATTAGTGTGAAATATTTGAAGTGCGTATTGTTTTCATCGCGTATAATAAAAGAATAGATCTGACTTTACCTAATCTATTTCAATATATTTGGGTAAGGAAACAAAAGCACAGTATTTTTCGAAAGCAGATGGCAGTCCGAGATGAACTCAGCCTCCTATCAAATTGTGTCTTCTTTGTTTCCCTGGGCACTTTGAAAGGTAAATGCGGTCAAGAGTGGGAGTGGCCACTCCACCTCAATTCATAGGATAGGTCCAGACTCCAGATCTCTACATCCCTTATGCACCGTTCTTTACGCGTGCGCATAGCACAGGGAATACAATTAGATGTTAGAATACCATTTTTTCCTTTTTACCTCTTTTAAAAAGGAAAATATAATGTCTTCAAAGATAAAAGAAACATAAAATCTTGACATCTCATGAATGCTTTGTTCATTAGACCCTCTTTTTTTATATTTCTCGCCCTAAGCGGAATTTAATTTCTTTTACATTCCTTATTCCTTTTTACTGAAAATACTTGTGATTACTGATTTATCTTAACTACTTAAATCCTAAGTTAAAATCACACACATAAACATGCACGCCCTAGGCGGGATTCGAACCCATAATCCTCGAGTCAATGAACTAGCACACTAGCCCGCTGGACTACCTCGATGCGATCGGCCAGGACAAGGAGTGGGTAACGTTTTCCTAGCGTTCTTTGTACCTACTTCCGCAAACGCTTAATAGATGCCACCAATAGTTACATAACCCGCTTACGTCATGCATGTTCTTTTCTCCAGACATAATTGAATTTTGTGAGACTCCTAATTTTAAAATATATTTTTATTTGTCTTGTTTTTTTACTTCATTTCAGGTGATCAAAGGCAGTCTTGCAGAGCAAGCTGGCTTGCGAGCCTGTGATATTCTGGTCAAATTGAATGGGGAACCAACAAACAATCTCACACACAAAGCAGCGCAAGATGCAATTATTAAGGCTGGCAACAATTTTACAGTCTCTGTAATGAGGTAAATATCATTTTGCTTTCCTTGGGATCAATGAGAAATGGCTATTGTGCTACTTTCAATAATCTTTTTCTGCGTGAGTCTCGCCAACTACTTTACAAAATGAAAGAGTCTCGTACATTGTCTATTGGTATTTTAGGGTTGTTTACTTTTCGTTGGTATTTCGGATTTGAACGAAGTAAGTAAGTGGAGGGTTTCACCAATCTTCGTTAGACTTAAACGAATCGTTAGAAAACTTTTGATTACGATGATGATGGGTGTTCTGCCCGAAGGCAGGTCCTGGGATTAGGCAAGGTGAACCGATGATGATTTGCCATTGCCTTTCATCGGATGAAGATGACGTCTTAAGGACGGAACCTACAGTTTAACGTGGGTTTCGAAATTTGGTGAAACCTACCATAGATGTTACAGTATGAATAGTTTCCTTCAGTGGTGTAATGGCAAATTTACTTATGTTTAGTGTTACGGTATTGTTATAAATTTACGACACAGTCCTTGCACTGTAACTTACTGTAAAAGACAATATCATGTCATCTATTATGTGCCATTCAATATGATCAGATTCATTTACGGAATTCGGAAAGTAATTTGAAATACTAATGAAGTTGACAAATGACAGTCAAATATGAAATATTGTTATTGTTAATTTAACGTTATTTCTTTGTAACATGTTCTGAAATGCCAGCGTTTTGAGAAAATGAAAATTAATGATTGGCCTTAAGACTGTGTTTTACCATAGGCCATAAATGTAACTGGAACCGTCTTTCTGAAAACTTTTTTGATGTCATTGTTAAAGGTTCATAATGCATTTTTAGTACATCAGTGTTGACAGTGTCGTAATTCGTTGGAAATTACGTACCTTTGAAATATTGCGCCTAAGCGGGACATATTGTTAACCCAGTAAACTTCCACATGTACATTTGAAACGAATTTTTTTTAGGCATTGATGTGGCCGACATTTGTTGCGCAACTTAGTCTGCAACAATGAAACGTAATTATTAGCTAAAAATAAACATCACTTCCGGCTGTAAATGCATTTTATTAAAAAAAAATATTCATTCGTGGTATGATTTCGGACGGAGATGGGTCGCTACAAAAGGCGTCTGGGCGCACCTCTGTTGTAATTACGATCTTCAAAACGTAGAAAAAGCTATTAGAGCTGTGAAGTCAGGAGCCTCGTACAGGAAAGCTGCAGAACGTTATGGTGTAACAAGATCTGCTCTGGAAAACAAGGTTAATAACAAGCATCAAAAGGTATTGGGGGGCCAGTCTGTACTTAAGAAAGAGGACGAACAAATGCTTGTAGAAGGGATTTTAAGTTCTGCTCACTGGGGATTTTCCTTTAGTTCAATGGACATAAGATACCTAGATAAAGGATATTTGGACAAGGCTGGCCGAAGAGAGAAGCGGTTCAAAAATAATATTCCTGGAGTAGACTGGGTTTCGTCATTTTTAAAAAGGCATTAAAAAACCCTGTCTGTGAAGTTGAGCGAGAATATGAAGCGCGCTCGTGCGGAAGTGACAAAAGAGCGTGTAAAAGAATACTTCCAAAATATTGCTCCTCTTTTAGTAAGCTTGCCTCCCTGCAACTTAGTTAATTATGACGAAACTAATTTCAATGATGATCCCGGTAGAAAAAAAAGTGATAGTGAAAAGAGGGGTGAAACATGCCGAGAGGACAATTGATTTCTCTAAAACCAGCATCTCTGTTAAGATGTCTGCTGCCGGCGATGGTCACCTTCTTCCGCCTTATGTCCTCTACAAGGCTGAGCATCTCTGGGACACTTGGAAATAGAGCGGTACACCAGGAACAAGATATAATCGCAACAGAAGTGGGTGGTTTGATCTTGCCGTTTTTGAAGACTGGTTTTTCACTATAGCTTTACCATACTTATCGAAACAGACTGGCACTAAAATTCTCATTGGTCACAACTTAAGCAGTCACATTTCATTGAACGTCATAATGACAGACGATGTGTGAAGATTTTTTCTCAGCTGCCTCTTCTTTCTGAATATCCTGTGTAACTTTCTGTAATTTGTTTTATTTCAATTACGCAATAATCAATTCTGTATTCATATAAACTTATTACAATAAAATTGTACTTTTTAAAACTAATTGAAGTGTCCGAAATTAAACATTTAGAAGATAAATTTCGGAAAAATTAGAAGGATATGATAAAATAACATTCAATAACACGACGATAATCCCCCACAAAACAAAATTCTGTCCGAAGACACCCCGCTATGCCGGGTTACATCGGACACAATTCAAGTGTACATATCACATCAAAGTTACGATATAGAATATCAAAAATAGTAAAAATCTATCACTTAAGAATATACAATTTCATTACGTGCATCAAAAATTAAAATGTTATTCCCACAGATTGGGAAATAACATTAAACCAAAAAGATCGTCCGAAAACACCCAAGTTTACGGTACTGAAATTGTGGTTAACTCTGGAGGCGGAAGAGGATTCTTTAAAATGTTGTTAACCGAGCGAGCTGGTGAGATTCGAAGGATAGGACCGACAGGTTTAGCTAAAGTGGGTTCCGAACCAATAGAACTCTTGCAGGAATGTGCAAGAGAAATAGTAGCATGAGCCTACTCGCTATAACAATAGAACGGAATCGTAACAGTAAAGTTCACGGCAGTTGTCAGTTGTGACGTAATACGTGCTCTGTAAATAAAATTTCCAAATCGTTTTTAAGTTGCAAGTTGGTAGTGTGCTTTCTTCAGTGGATAAAACGCAGGGTTCGAACCCCGCCAGTGTCAATTTTTTTTTCGTTTAGTAAATTCAATGTCATTAGTTAGGTTAGGTTAGAAAAATCAAGTTAGCTTTTGTCTTCATTATATACGATACACTGAGTTGCGGCATATGGTTCACCGGAATAATTATGGATTGCGGCTATATGATCCGGACGTCTAACAACCATTTACGAGATTATATTATTGTGAAAATAATGTGTGTGCATGTGTTTTGTTTCGACAGTAAAGCAATATACCGAGATCGTAGTTATAGGAAATTTTATGCAACAAGTAAGAATTTAGAACAACTGATGTGCTCATTTGAATTTGATGTATAATTATATAGTATCATCCGCTCTTTTATAGAAAGTTTTTATATGTTTTTTTTTCTTCTTCTTGTAAACGGTTAGGTATTTGCTGGAATAATGGCATTACCCCCTTGCCAAACATCCAGTGGATTGAAAAAAAAAAACTTATAGAACTTTTGTTTGTACAGTATGACGTCGTGATTAATTGTAAAGATTATTCCTACAATGTTGTGTACGAGCGTTACTCTTGATGTGTTCTCAAACCTTGACGAAATAAGAGTTAAAGTTCCGTTTAAATTAATGTGCTGTGAATAAAACCAAGTTATGGAACTATCCTTGTACGGTGAGTCGGTGAGATGACTCCAGGAATCAATAAATTCTGCTTCAATGCTGTGGTGTCCGAGTGGTTAAGGAGTTGGACTCGAAATCCAATGGGTTCTACCCGCACAGGTTCGAATCCTGTCCGCAGCGGTTCGTTTTTATTTCAAACCATTAACTTATCCTGTTACTTCCTTCATAGCAAGTCAATGAACGAAGCCACGCATCCACCACGAATACCAAGTTTCATAACCGCCAGTAAGACGACCGCTTTCAATTGAAGTTGAAACATTGATAGACTTGTCAAAAGGTAAAGGCGGTCGAGCGTGGGACTAACCACCCCACCTCACTTCGTATCGTAGGTCAAGAAAATGTGGAGCGCTATCACCATGCACCGTTCACGGCGCGTGCGTATCACACAAGGGATAACTTTACCTTTTTATTCTGAAGATAGCATAATCTTCAGTTGAATATCGAGCAATGGTAGCTCAGTAGCGGAGCGTTGACTTCGCATTCTGGAGGTCCTAAATTCAATCTCAGCAGTCCACCATTCTGACTGATTTTTTTTTCAGACATTTTCCTCAGTCACACCAGACCAATGCTGGGATGATACCTTCAAATTAAGTCCTGACCGACTCCTTTTTGCGTCCTTTCCCCTATCCTATCTCTGCCTGAGCCTTAGATGTCTAAAAGTCATAAATAAAATTAAAATTCAGCTGAATCAAATAGCGTAGTGGTTGAAATTGAAATTATTTATGGACTTTAGGCATATAAGGCCGGTATAGGGGAGGGAAAAGATACGGGAAGGTTTCGGCCAGGACCCAAGTTGAAGGTACCATCTCGGCATTTACCTGGTGCGACTGAGAAACCCTGGAAAAATTGAGATTGAACCTATGACCTCCCGAATTCTAAGACAACACTCTACCACTCAGCCACGGTCACTCGGTATATCGTAGTGGTGTCGAATAGCAAGAGCAGTCCGCCATACTTAGAGAAATTCAATTTGTCACTCAATCTCACATATACTGAATCTATAGTAGGCTGCTGTAACTTGAAAAAAGGGGAGGGGGAACTAATGGTCAAGTTTCACTCATATTGACGGCCATCTTCCAAAATAATATTGGATGGTCTTCGAATTACAAGGAATCATATCGATCGACAACCTTATTGCAAGTTCTGCTCGTGGTTACGGGTTCAAACTCAGTTGTGTCTCTTGGACAGAGTGGTTCGGGAGTCTGGTTTAACAAAAACTCTGAATCCCATCCTCAGATACTCACCAGCGTGTTTAGGAACTTGAATCACAAAACAAACAAAACCTAACATGTGTAAATGTGTTCTTAGATATTTAAAAAAAAAATTTAAAAGTGTTTGTTGTTGATCAAACTGGAAGGTTGATTTTCAATCCAAGATTTTATCTGCTGAGATCATGGCCTTCTTTACTATGTTTTCGCCAACTAAGTGACTAAAGTAAGTAAGTGAGTGAGTAAGTGAAACAGATCTCTGGATGTGTGAGATTGTCGCGAGTATTTTTATACGTTTTCCCTCTCCCTCTGCGAAGCGAAGTATATAGACAGACACCGTCTATCTATAGCTCTTCAGCGAAGCGAACCACATCAGCACCTGTTGCTCAATTTACAAGCCAAGATTCGCACAACATTTTAATGAGTGTATTTATTTTCGTCCATTTTAAAATTAGTTAATAACATCTTATAATAGACGGATATGCTGCAGAGAAAGGTACTGTAGGAAACAAGTTCTGAAACATTAACGCTTTCAGTGTTGCCATCCAAGAAGCAGAGAATTATGCCGCAAAAATAACAAAATTATGCTATTTCAAATAAATTTATGTCAAAAGTAGTCTTGCCTTTCCTCCGTATTATATTTTACATATAATAATAATAATAATGCCACATTAGCTCCTTTCACAAGGATTTATTGAATTCAGTGAAATTTGGAGTTTGATTTTCTGCACAGTATTTGTAGTAGACGTATCAGTATTTCATTACCATACAAAATTAGTGAAATGAATTTGTAGCGTATGTTAGGGCTAATGGCAGAATATTTTAAGATTAATAACCCTTAACCTGGTTCTTTTTCATTTATACCACTTTTATTAAATATCAATAAATGTTTATATTTTAATAAGCGGCTGTTGGTTTCTTAGTGTCGCTAAAAACTACACATTCAAATAGGATAAATTAAACAGGCCGTCCTGAAAAGACAATTGTGTTAAGAGACCTTCGTACTCACAGTCCCCTTTTTGAGAGAGATTTAAAACTAATTAAGGAACGAACGACGACTACGTATTGGAAAATGGCCTTTGTAATGTCCACACATTGGAATGGGATTGATGACATGCGAGGACATAGAAATAATAGTTGTAGCAGAGCTGAAACGGCTCACCGGGTTAAGTTTTGGACCAGGTCATGCTTGGGACCCGGCCTGAGCTGAAAGTCAAAGCAGATTTTTTTTAATCTTTACCTTATTATAGGTCTACACTGTTGCATTGTGTTTTAATAGTGTTTCTTTCAGGGTTGAGTGGCCGAAAATGGGGGTGTTATCTCTCAGCGCACGAAAATTACGACGCCGGGAAGTTACCAACAATAGTAATAACATATTGAAGAACAAAAATTTCCCCCCACCTCAGAAAGGTTATTATGCAAAATTTTGTGACTCTAACACATGTTACATTATTGGTTAAGTAAAACCACAGGAACATAACTGGATTAAGTTGGGTCAACACAGGGGCTCCGGGTCAATTATGTCAAGATTCGATCATCTGGTCGTTGGGTTAAGTCTGTTTGGTCATTTGGGTGAAGACCCGGGTCATACTTCGGACGGGGTCACGTCATCAAACGTAATCCGATTTCAGCACCGACCTGTAAGGCCAAAAGTTTAAGTAAAGTTTAATACGATGTTCCCATAATACACTCTTTCGTAAATCTACTACATCGTTTATTAGTTTGCTATATCATTAAATAAACTAAAAAGCGAGCACCGCTGCGGACAGGATTCGAACCTGCGCGGGTAAAACCCATTGGATTTCAAGTCCAACTCCTTAACCACTCGGACACCACAGCACGACGATGCTTTTGATGAAGTAGCATCCTACGACACAAAATAATACTTTGTTTTATCATTGCAAAGAAATAATATTTTTTTAAATAAATATACTTTTCTTAAACAATTCGTACTAACAAGTAAAAAATAATTTTCTTTATGCATGACTAAAAAGAAAAGCATAGGGCACGCTCTCATATACAGTCACTTTATAAATTATTTCATTGACGCTTCCCAACCTTTCCCTTTTAGCCACGTATAAACAAAATTATATTTTTACTTGTTTGTACGAACTGTTTAAGAAAAGTATGTTCTTTAAAAAGAACAATTAACTTTTTTTCGGGTTTTCGAGTTCGGATGCTTTTTCTCAAGCTAATCTTATGATCCAAATCCTAATGTGTTGTGCAGCCAAACAAACGCAACATCACTTATTTTAGGATAAAGAAGTTCTAATAAAAAACAAAACATTAAAATATGCTTCTAAAACATATAAATATACAAAAATACATTGCAATATTGTATTGTCACCCGACTTACGAGAATCTCATGAGTTCTATTGGGCAAACAAATATAATAAAATTAACACAGAAAACTTGCCCGCCTCCGTGATGAGGACTCGAACCCGGATTATCCAGCTGCCGCGTGTGGTGGTATAATTGACAGAATACCCAACTAGTAACTGGGAAATCCTGATTGGGATCGAGATTAGGTTACGATGGCTGTCAATTTTTCTGTGTTTCATAATAGACAAGGTTATTTGTAATAAAGGTAATAACATCTAAACGAATATCATGTTTTAAAATAAAATTTCAACGCTGCGGACAGGATTCGAAACTGTGCGGGTAGAACCCATTGGATTTCGAATCCAACTCCTTAACCACTCGGACACCACAGCACGAGAATGCTAATGAAATTGGACCATCAAAGTCACAAACATATATCTATAATTTCGTTTTCAATAATTTGATTGTCAATAGTTGAAAAAGAAAGATTGCACTACTTACTACTTGAACACTTATTTCGTAAGATATAAATGCCCTCATCAATCGCATTCGATAAAAGCATCTAGCAGCTTGAAATAAAAAAAATTACGCTGCGGACAGGATTCGAACCTGCGCGGGCAGAACCCATTGGATTTCAAGTCCAACTCCTTAACCACTCGGGCACCACAGCATGAAAGATCATTCTCTCGATTACTAGAACCGCAGAATAATTCTACAACTTCGGTTTAACAAAAACAATTTCAGTATTAACATTTAGAAAATTGTTGCGTTACCCATTGCTGTAATAGTTATTCTATCAGATGTAAACGCTTCCATTAGTCTTATTGATTAAACGAATTGAAATAAAAAATCATCGCTGCGGACAGGATTCGAACCTGCGCGGGCAGAACCCATTGGATTTCAAGTCCAACTCCTTAACCACTCGGACACCACAGCGCGATAAAATCTGCATACGATTAATCAAGACACTGCACCACACTAAAATAGTACCAGAACTTTGTTTTATCGAAAGAAAAGTGTTACAACGTTGCATTCAAGATTACAATGTTTTCCATACGGTGCGTCAATGGAAAATCCTCTGCGCGCGCGTGCTTCGATGACGTCATACTGGTATCCGTGTGTTAGGGTGTTGGAAAAAGAAAACCTAAGAGGGCTCTTTTCTTTTCATACATTTTTTAAAAAATTAGGGTTGTTACTTGTTAGTGAAAGATCTGCTAAATATAAATTGGCTACAAACATTTATGGGAATAATAATAAAAGATCTTGAATGTTGGCAAAGGATGGGCATTTGAAATTGGTCCCATAATATGTTGACAATAGAAGGCTATTTGGAGATTTTTTTTTAGTATGTCAAAATGTAGGAAAAAGACTGGACTTTGCATTAGCATTGAGGAGGCACGCAAGTTCACGTCCTGCTGGCGGCAATACTGACTGATATTTTCCCCCTCAGTTCCATCAGGCGAGTGCCGATATGGTACCTCAACTAACCTCATGGTTCCTACCATTTCCATCCCTTCTCCTGAAAAGTGCTCGCCTGGGATGTTACTCCCTCAGACATGTGCCGGTTTAAGCCACAACTGCCAGGAGAGACCATATAAAGAAAATATTATTTTGATGTCATCTTAATCGAGAACTAATGTTTGCAATTACCTTGCACGTTTTTGCCATCTAAATTGTGTTCTGTTCTTGCTGAATACATCAAGCCCAACAACAATATAACAAGAAAAATTTGAGTTCATTACTCGTTCTTCTAATGAGTAGTCTTTTCAATTTAAAATAATGACATATTGCTTTTTTTTTTAAAATCAGAGCTGAAACAGTCAATTTTAGTGACCGGCCTTTCCCGTCTCAAACTTGACCCGATGACAGTCTTGATCAGACTGAGCTAGTGATCCGGTTTTGGCCCAAACTACAAAACGGGCTCTGTGAGCAGGCGATCCGATGATCGAGTTTTGAGTCTTGACTCGGTGACCCTGCGATCCGATTTGATGTGGTCTTGTTTCTGTGGCTTGTATAATCCATCTGTAGTTCTTTCAGATTAGCCTTTCCGAGGGGGGAAGGTTGGCGATTTATTTGCAGGAGAATCCCCCCCCCCCCCATATAATTAATTTTGTCTTATCTTACTTCCAGGGAATTTTTGTTCTTTCCGGGGATATGAGCCTATTATCGTATGTTATTAGTAATGTTAGGACTGTTTCGGTGTCGTGTTTTTCGTCCTCTGGGGCTAATACCCCCTTCCTATAATCCCTGAAGGAAACTGTTCAAATCCGACAGTGAATAAGGAAAACATTAAAACTCTGTTTTACCCTCCGGGACACCGGATAGGCCGGGTCCCAGGCATAGACCTGGTGACCCATTTCAGCTGTTTTTACAAGAGAATATTGATATATTGTATATTACATATAGGGTGATTCAAAAGACCGACACCATAGGGCAATTTCGTTAGGGAGCAGTCTAGAGCAGTGGAACAAAAAAAAAAGGGGGGGGGGGGATAAAAGCTCGTATGGATAATTCAACTATCATCTCTAGGAAATCAGTGGCGTAACAGGAAATACGTGTGATGGGGGCCAACTTGAAAATTTCAAATGAAAACTGCAGTAACTTTTCACATTTTTGGAATGAGCATTGAAAACATAACAACTGTTAGAAAAAACATTTCCCGATGTCTTTGTACAGTTTGGGAGCTACAATAGAATAATTGCCGATAGACGTCGTTGGTGACGTAATACTGCTTCTGTAACAATGAGCTATTGTAGCTTCCAAACCGTACAAAATATCGAAAAATGTTTCATCTAAAAGATGTTTTATTTTCAATGTTCATTTCAAAAATGTAGAAAATACCCCAGATTCCATTTAAAATGTTCTAGTTGAATTCCATAACAAGTATTTCCGGTACGCCACTGATTCCTCAAATATGATAGTGGAATTCTCCATATGAACTTTTATCACAAAATTTTCTGTTCCCCTGCTCTACACCGCTCCATAACGATAATTGTCCTATGGTCACGGACTTTTGAATCACCCTATATATTATTTTGTTTATTTTTAGTACATTTTTAAAAGATGAATCGATATATTTAATGTAGTGCATGGGTTTGATTTATACAGGAGGGTATTGCTTTATCTAATCTTTATTTATTCTCTTCTATAAAGTCAGTTTATTTCTTTCAATCACTGCAAAATAAATTCCACACTTCTGTCTACTGAAAACTGGAATTTGAGAGCACTCTACTGAACGCAAGATAAGTTATATACGCGGTTTCTGTTGTATAACGTGCAGATCGGGTTCCCTGAGAAGTGTGCGTGTAAGTTATATGCACAGGGTAGCTTAGTAAACTTTATTTTATATGGGCCAGTCTAGTAACTGTTGACTTCGGCCCGGTTATCCGTCACGTTCTCGTTAAAAGATACCCATGTCCCTGCCGGGACTCGAACCCGGGACCTTCGAGTCGTTGGCCTATCACCTTAGATCGCACGGCTACCCGGTATGTACTTGCACAGGGTACTTAGAAAGATGGTCGAAAATAGAAGAGGGATTTTTTTTTCAGACCGAAACACGAAGAAAAGTTCCTTTGAAAGACGCATTGTTTTGAAGCTAGAATTGCCCAAACGTGTCAAAGCATCTTCACGATCATGTAATTTCTCGACAAATAGACTTAAGACGTACTGGCGTGGCAAAACATATTAAACTCGAACAACTCCTCCCAAAATTATAGTTGAGAAAAGTTAATGATTGAACAGTGCAACTTAGACGAGATTTCTGTACTTATCTACTAAGTAATGCCCATTACCTCACAAAGAAATCATGGATTCTAGCAGGATTTTCAGTTTGGGGGTAAAGCCAAAATTAGGGATACTTGATGATTTGGAAGGGTGACACCCCCTAATAAGTTGTCTGGCAGAACCCCTGATTGAAACCTTTAAGGGGTAATCTCTTTTATGTCATTCATCATTGGAGCTCTGTTGGTTGAAGAACGGTGGTCGTGGCTCAGTTGGAAGAGCATTGGGATCGTGTTCCAAATGTTTTGGGTTCGCGCCCATTTGCCAGCCATACTGACTAAGGTTCTTCCAGGCTTTCTCCTACACACCAAGCTACTGGCGGGATGCATGTAAACATTCCTTCCATGTAAACTGGATAAAATAACACACTCTGATTGGCGTGTGGTTTAGTGACATAGAAAGACTTTGATATTATCCTTCGCTATGATAGTTGTCTGCATTATAATTTGACAAAGAAAATATGCAGCTTTTCATTCGTGTACACATAAATTTTGTAGACCACAAGAGTAAGAATAAAGCAGATTTGTTATATTTACAGCATAGAAATTATGTTGAAAAGCGCCGTAGGTTTATCTGCCAACAGAAGTCAAAGAGAGAACTGTAAACTTGAAGAGGGGCGTGGATAATGTTTGACACGGTTAGACTTTCTTCAAGTTATCCATTTTTTTAATTATATAATTCAGATCCGAAAATTGATTTTATGCGAAATTTTAATTCTTAAAAAGGAAAAGGATATTCGTTTCAAGTATTCAAAAATTGTCTAATATTTCGCTTTTTACATTCTTTTCTTTAGTTCGCAAGGGTTCGTGGTGTCCTAAAATCCGGAAATGTTAATTAACTCGTTTCCCGACGTCATACAATTATGAAATTTTACACAGCGATGCAAGTCGGGGGACAATACAATATTCCATTGTTACTTTCATATATTTCTATATATTAATACATTTTAAAAGGATATTTCAATATTTTTTTAACATGGACTTCATTATCCTAAAATAAATACTAGCCTGTAACGATGTTGAGATTTGACTGGTTACAGATTACTTTAGGTTTTGGGTGACAAGATCACAATGAGAAAATTTCCAAAGACCGAAAACACTCGGAAAAAAATTTATAAAACCTTTTTAGAGACATTCCTTTCTTAAAAAATTCGTACTGAGAAGTAAAAACTAATTTTATGCATAACTAAAAAGAAAACATGGGGCGCGTCAATTGAAATATGAGAGCTCGCCCCATACTTTTCTTTCTAGTTATTCATAAAATTATTTTTTTTTACTTTTCAATACGAATTGTTTAAGAAAAATATGTCTTTAAACGTTTTTTTTTTATTATTTATTTTTTAACTGTTGACAATCAAATTATTGTAGCTAAAACGAAATTATAGAAATATGTTTGTACCGTAAGATGGTCCGACTAATCGTTCAGTATGACTACACCTGTCGTGCTGTGGTGTCCGAGTGGTTAAGGAGTTGGACTCGAAATCCAATGGGTTCTACCCGCACAGGTTCGAATCCTGTCCGCAGCGGTAAATTTTCATTTTAAAACATTATATTCGTTTAGATGTAATTACTTTTCGTACAAATCGAACTGTTTAAGAAAAGTATGTCTTCAAAAAGTATTTTTTATTATTTGTTTTAAAAGTAATTTTACTGTTGTATTTCCTTGAAAATGGCACAGAAAATTTTGTCGCCCAAAGCTACTGGGAATTCTAAGTTTAATGTGACCTTTGGATTGGCTGGAGGGAATCTTACTCAATTCTCAATTGTAATGATGGTGAATGTCGATGACAAAGTCGGAAAGGGATAAGCATAAAGCATAGTCTAAATGCACGGAGTCAGGCATGTATCCAGAATTTTGTTTTGGACGAGGTCAGAAAGTTTCCTTAGGGGATTTAGAGTTTGTATGTACTACATTTACGCCTAAATTTATACTAGATTTAGTCTACATAGAAATCGGAGTTTTGGAGGGGGTTCGGAGACTTAGTACTAACTGCATGATTGTTTATTGTTTTAAACGGATATTACACGTTAGTACTGTCTGCATGATTGTTTATTTCAAACGGATAGTTTATAAAATTAACTATTTCATAGGTAATAACAAAAATTGGAACAGAGTCTGGCGGAGACATTCAACGTAGCTGATCGTGTACTAACTCCACCCTTCAGAATGCGTTATTTTTTCTAGATTACACGTATTAATGTAAACAATGCTTTCACGCTGCCGGGATTGTAAATTTTAACTAGATTATTGACAACTTCCACGAGTCTGTCGCCCCTGCAAATTACAAGCACAGGGATTGGGAAATTTTACAAACAGCACTTTTGCGTATGCCCACCCCTAACCGGGGGCTACGCACCCCCACGGGGCTCACGCCACCCAGCTCCCTTCGGACGTACCGTGACCCCCTTGCACACCTCGCTTCGCTCGGTATGCATTCAGCCCTGGTTTATTTATATACATCCTACCTTTCAATAGCCCAATCCCTGTACTCAACTGATGACGTACCCCCTGGGTAATTTCCAGGGGCGAAAAAGTCCTCAGCATCCTTC
Organism: Lepisma saccharinum; assembly: GCA_022664845.1. Taxonomy (NCBI): domain Eukaryota; kingdom Metazoa; phylum Arthropoda; class Insecta; order Zygentoma; family Lepismatidae; genus Lepisma; species Lepisma saccharinum. Next base: position 31,073 of record JAGDQP010009605.1, read on the forward strand.
CTAAATTCCAACACCACTCTCCCCTTTCCAAATTGCTGTCTTGAAGTCATTTGGAATACCAATACTGTATACCAAATCCTATTTCGGTATGAGAAATTCACCCTTTAAAATTTCACTATCACCTTTTAGTCGCCCTGAATATGCATGTATATATACGAGTTAGGGGTCTTAAACCACGAAATTGAAAGTATATAACACTGGGTAAGAGAACAATGCGATCAAAAATAACTATTTTTAAGTTATTATGTTCTAACTATTTAAGTTAGAACTATTTTGTTCTTATGCACATTTACCTAATTTTATTTTCTTATATTTCAGAGGAACGCCTACTGCAGCGCCATCTTCACCTCAGACTCTTCCTCGTCCAACCAAACCCAAGCTTCCGGTAAGCAATCAAAGATAAATGTGTTTTATGAGCAGTAAATCGCCGCAGTAAGGATCACATAGGTGCGCGACAATGCCATCTCGTAGCGTTGCTACGTAACACACATGCAGTGTAACTACAATTTCTAAATCACCGTTTGCAAGGTCGTACCATGGATAAGTAGTTAAGGCGTCGCGACGCGTCGGTTTGATGAGTGAAACAACCCGGGTTCGAATCCCGGAGGGAGCAAGACGTTTTTTCTTTAAAAATACATTTCTATCTGTTAATATTTATTATTAATTAATAATTGCTTCTTGCATTTTTCGTAGATTATCTTAGATTAGTGACGATGAGTTAGGGTAAGTTATGTAAGGTTAGGTTCAGTAATTTATCTTTACACTTTCGTTTTTCTATTTTAAAATACTGGGAACCTTACTGCGGCGACGGGTGTGTATATTTAGTAGAGATCTTGGTCCTAATCGAACATGGAGTTTTTAAAGGAACCTACTATGACATATTAAAATGGAATTTCCATTATATTCGAGTTTTAATCCGAGCTAAAATATAGCTCCATAGAACAGCATGGATTGTGACGTTACTCATCACAAAAGCGATCTCTGCACACCTCCACGCCTAATTGGCATTGAAAAGTTCTTTAATATAGTTATTATGTACGATTGTGATTAAATGCATACATAATCATAATCTGAATTATTGTTGACTAATACAAACGCCTATTACTTTCCAGAGACTTCAGAGGATAGTAGATGGTTTATTTTCTACATTCGTATATCACCCAATTTGCTTTTCGTCAGTAACTTCAGGAATGTTAAAGCGAAAACTGTTGTTTTAATGTCAAAATACTCTTTGATGAGTTGCCCAACAACTAAAGGTATAGAATCCATAAAATCACAATTGATTAAGAGCAATGTCAAATTTGACAAAAAGATATTAACAAAAATGATGAGTTTGAAAAAGGGTGCCAAAGTCACCCACCCCATAATGTATCAAGTACAATGCATGGAGTAGAATAAAACATGCGTAACCTATGATATAAAATGATTTATTTGTAGATTACATATGTTTTTTACGAACATGCGAAAATGTCCATGTGCAAAAATAAGCATGTTCCGGAACACTCTTCATGCTCACAACTACTGCATTGTTCACATCTCATCCAAAGTACACCGCGGAAACTCGATGGCCATTCTCCGTCACAAAACATGCGGATAGCATCCTCCTCAGTCGTATATCAGCAGGTAGAGTAGCCATTGTTAAGTAAGTAACTTGGTGTGTCGAGACCATCGACGCGGATCCTGAACACTCATCTCCTCTTTCTTTACAAATAAATGTCATGCTTAATGTTTCCGCAAAACAAGCAAATGCACTTGCATTATTTCAGAGGGCTCTGTACCAAAAACTGTGATTCCATGTTGAAAACACGTTGGATTTCAAACTGTTTCAACGAAAATTTGATTTTAGTGATAAGACGTTAATATGGCGTATTTTTATCTTAAACTATACCATAGATTACGTTTTATATGGATCTTTCTAATTTAATTGCGTAAAAATTGTAATTAAAAGAGAATAAAATGAAATTACCGCATTGACTCGAATGTAATGCACCATCGAATATATTGCGCACTCGAATTTTAAAAGACTTGAAAAAAAAAGTTTACTGGTGATTGTAATGCGCATCTGTAAAACAGGTGCAAAATTTACCGTAATATTACCGCATTCAACAATGAGTTAAATTTATGAATTTTAATATTATCATTATTTGGAATTACAATATACGGTACCATTACATTTTGTCTTCCATTTCTTGATGAAGTCAAACTCACTTTGAAATTTGTATTAACAACAATGCCTACAAAAATACGGTATTAGTAGTATACGATTACAAATGACAAGGTAAACCCACATAAAATTCGTAAGCGCGCGAAGCAAGGAACGGTGAGCAAGGCAACCACAACATAACCGAAGCACAGACAAAGCCTAAGCAGGCCGAAAAGCAGAATTTTCGAGTTTGCCTACGAATCTAGTGCGCCATCGAGTCTAATATGCACCTTCATTTTAGACGCTAAATTCGTACAAGGAAGGTACGCATTAGATTCGAGTAAATACGGTAAATTCATTTTTTTATGTCCTCGTTTGTATGTTCCACCAAAGAAAATCAATTTGAAAGTCTATTAAATGTTGATTAATTTAATTGTTATTAAGTCTCAAAACGAGCTGGTGAGCTTATAAGGACGGGACCTACAGTTTTTGGTAAAGTGGGCTCCGAACCACTCCGTTTAAGAGACCACTGTGAGAATTGAACCTGTGACCACGCTAACCTTTCGGCCAACCCGAAGCCGCTATTAAATGTTGTACGTATGCTCTTCAAATGAGATACCATTTACTTAATTCAAAAAATAAATAATACAAAAATTAGGAATGTTTGTTCGTTTATTCTACACATTGATTTCAAGCTCTTTTTCACCTAACCCTTGTGGTCCAGGTGGCAACGTCGCGCACTTCTGATTGGCAGTGGGTAGGTACGAGTTCGAAGCCCACGGCCGAACATCCTGACTAAAGATTTTCAAGATATCTCTCAGTTTCGCCAGGCGAATGACGGGATGATACCTTAAGAAACGCCCTGACCGATACTTTCCCCAGCCTTTTTCTAATGCATCCTGCCAGAGCCAAAGATGGCAAAAGACCTTAAATATTTTTTTAAAAAAATAAGACATTCAACCTCTTTTTCATCCATTATTCAACGTCAAATAATCCGTTGAAATGGCGGATATTTTATTACATATAAAACTTTAAAATAACGTTTCGGTACTAACCTTTTATTCCCGTTTTTTTTTTTTAAATGTATGCTACTGGGGTAGTAAATGAGATTGAACATGGGACTCAATATTAACTAATTAAATATATAAAGATAGTCAAATTACTCAAATATGTATCATCTTGTGTACGTAGACTTAGATCAGTCTCCTCTATAGTTCCCATTTATCCGCTGCTATATGAACGGTATGGGGGTAAATAATGGTAACCCACATTGAGTATGAATTGAGATTTTACGTTAGGAACATTCATTCTCCCCTGCTGACATATGGGGGTTCCCATAAAAAGAAGGACCACTATGCGGCTATTTGTTGTTTTTAACTTGAGCTTTTTCTCCAGTCAGTACATATGAGTGTTACCATTCTATTTCTGTACTCAACTCATTTTTCAAAAATAAAAAAAATGAGGGTTACCATTGTTTTCTCCCAAGCCCTTCATATCACACTATTTATCTTCATATCTTGTTGTTACCTGGTCACATAATTTATCTATTTGAACCGACACATTATGCCCTCCAAAGTTGTTTTTGATGATCTTCGGAACGATAGTTTGTTCGTAGACAACTCATCTCCTCTAACTTGTGGACAAAGTAAACATTCTGATCTTCCATCACTTCTGATTTATTTCTGATTGATCCATTTTTTCTATCTCCTTCTTGTCCAGTAGATCTCTCTTGAAGGTTACATTGGTTCCTTTAACTCTCCCTGAGTACTTTTCTGTCATTTCTCAGATTCTTATTGCCTTTTTTTAATTTCTATCTTATTCTATTGATTTACTCTCTCCAATAATTTTATCCACTTTGATATTATCCTTACTTGTTAATGTGTCCCTTCACATTTTTATCATTTTCTGAACTTTGTCTCTCTTCTAAGAGTGGAATTAGATTTGCTGATGTAGCAACAGTGATTGATGATATTTCATTCTCGATCTATATGGTAGAGGAACCAGTAACTTCGAGCTAATTTAGAGCGAACCTAGTGGACGTAACTAGTTCCGCTACAATACATAGTGTTTTTCTTTTTCTGAAAAACAATATATGGACTCTTATAATATAAGATTGAACTAGATCTATAATCTAAAATTGAAATTGGTTTAAGAAATTCTTCCCCAGTATAACTTCATACGGGCAATATTTACCAGAATCATGTGAATAGGCATTATCGTTACTTCATCTAGAGATACATTAGCCGATAATTTTTATCTAGCTTTATCATCAAGCTTTGCAGGTCTGTTTCAATTTTTGATAATATTTAGCTTTAACAATCAAACATGAAGCTCCTGTATCCAACAAAGTTACTTCTTCCAGATCAGCTATCTTTATGGAAACCTTATTCACATTACTTACATGTATATCTTCACAAATACCTTCAAATGCAGTACATATAGGATATATCTCTCGAGATACTTGTTCTTATTTTTTTAGGATCTTTTCGGTTTTGCTGTTCATTTCCTTCGCATACTCTTCTATTCTATTGTAAAATGCAATTGTTTGTTAATATTTATACACCTCACTAAAAATTCATTTGATCTGATCCGTTGTCTTCTACGATCAGGAGCTGTTACCATTCTCTGCTCACAATGCAAACATAAATATGTTCTCTTTTCGTTCGCTTGTATTAGGTCTGATTATTGCTATTCCTGTAATACCACTGATTGTTATTACAACGGCATTACCACTATTACGGAAACCTTTGCCGTCATCTATTGCTATTCCTTTTTTTCCCCTATCCTTCCTGTGTCTTCTATTATACAACTTCAGCGCCAAAACTCCAACGATACTTCCATCGTTCCAGATTAGTAGGTGTTCCCGTAACGTTAATGGTACACACTTGTAATTGTACTCTAGAAGAAGCGGACATTCAACAATGTTTTCGGTGTGTGTGTTACTTGGAATTACTTGGATTATCTATTATGTCTACATTTTATGCCATTATAAAGACTTTTATTTCATTTCCTATAACAAGTTGATTAAATAAAGCTATCTGGTTCCTGCACGCACCATTTTAATTAATAATTATTTCTTCATATTTGCAGACTCCAGCTATAACAGACGCAAGACCACAAACACCAATTGCGGCAGCGACTGCACCATTGGTCAGTCAAGAGGGACAGTTTCAACCAGCGCCGCCACCTGGTGAAACAGCTGTTCCAGCTGAAGGACTATCAGAAGACGAAATCGCTGAAACATTGTTGCCCCATGCAGAGGTTATCGCAGAGAAAGCTCTTGGGTAAGTCATCTGTTGCTAAAATAATAAATGAAATAGATGACAGATTGTCCTTGTAGTCAAGACAAATTTAAAACACTTCCGTCATGCGATGTTCAAAGCGATTTAAACGGATGTGCTGCTACAGTTGTGTTTTATAAATCCACAACAAATGACTAGCATCGCTATTTTGAAAATAAATAAATAAGTTACATAACTCCGAAGCCTCTATCCAAAATTTAGGAATAGAGTGATATTCCAATGATGTAATAGGTAATGATGATGATAAATTCAGTGATCAAAGATCAACCATCTGAGGAATATCATCACGAGCTTATCATTTCCATGTTAGTGTAAGTCATTCGCTTAATAATGTTCTTAACCTATTCATTTATACTTTATCTAGTTTTAATTGTTCCAGTTTTCGGATCAAGACCAACATAAATGAATTTTATACCTTTATTAGGGTTGCCAGGTTTCTAAAATGTCAATACAGAACAGGTCACGAAAGTTAACTCAAGGAAACACTCAGAAATTTATTATTGAATTTTAAGCATATAAATTATGGTAATTAACAACCGATTTGTATTTAAGTTTTCTCTCACTGCTTATTTTACTTCGGTTTTTTTATTTACTCTAAAACGCTTAATATTTTACTTCACTTTCACCACTTGTCAGTAATGGTGGTAATATTCTTTAATCAAGACATGAAATTCCTGACAACTATTATCAAAATGAAGTGAAACTTAAACTCCTGATTTTATTCCTTCATCTCCATAATGTCTTTGAACCAGGAATGCTCAGAACATAAGATATGAGCACCAGTATAGATGGAATAGCGTCTAATCTAAATTAACTTTAGAGAAAAGAATAACCCATTTTGTGTTCACATCATAGTTTTAATTATTGCATCCAGCATCGCTGATGAAAGGATGTAACGCAGCCAGATAAGGAAGTTAAATTAGACAGAACCGAGTGAAGTGTAGAATCGGTACATGCATAGTTGTAATCAGGGCAGAAGCGTAATGTTTAAATACGTGGAAAAAGACGTCTCGTCCCGTATTCTGCTAAAACGAGAGAGCATTTCTCCCCTTAAAATACAGGAAATCCTGTATAATACGGAACATCTGGCAACCCTAACCTTTATGCTAATTTAATTTATAGCATCAAGTATTGTAATATTGTTTTCTTCATTTTTTAATATGCACACATATTCTCGACCTACGGTACGAAGTGAGGTGGGGTGATCAGTCCAACGCTCGAACGCCTTTAGCTTTTCCAAGGTGCCCAGGAGTACCAAGGTTACTGGTAGTCAATATGATAGGAAGCTGAGTGCCAATGCCAATAGTCAATAAAACAATTTTTCTTTAAATTAGGTATAAACATTTAATATAATGCTATGCAACTCTCGCCAATGCTTTCAGCTTTCTTTTCTAACCAGATGCACAATTAGTGAAAGTATGTTGCACATTATTATTAAGATTTCGAAATCAGAATGATTAATTACTGACTGCAATTGAAAATGAGAATAAATTTTGTTTACTTCGCTAAAATCTAAAGGATAGGGTTTGAGTCTCCCTCTAATATCACGAAAACAAAATGGTTGGAAGTTATTTCGGCCGTTCTTATGTTTTGACAGCAATGAAAGTTGCACTTACAGTGCAGATCAGTGGGATATGGCTGGAAGATTTCCCAAGTTGAAGCTCGTATAGAACGAACCACTTGAATCTAATTATTTCCCAACGAACCATTTTTCAAATGAATTTTACATTGGAGCCAATTTATACTTTGAGTGATGGTCACACCTATTCGAAGTATGACGGGCCAACCTAGATATTAAACAAATAGAATGTTCGGCCAACGTTGGCGTTTTGTTCATTGACAAATGCTCGCACGGCGACCAAATCCCTCCTGGTGGGCAATATGGAGGTACCAGTTAACGTAACAATCGACCAACCATGCTCTGTTAGGATAAAAAATCACTAAACTTTTTCAATTTGTTATAATACAAATCTTAATTTACAGATTGTGCTGTAATATCTAAATACTTGACTCTGCGGCTTCTTGCACGACCCAGCATATTTCTTTCATAACAACCTTCTTTGCGTATTGTTTTAGTATTTCTTATATTTAAATAAAACCATCAACTTCGATGTAAGTTGTCTCTTTCCGTGCTTTAATTCTAACAGTGACTGCAGAAAGTTAAACCAACGGTGTCATAGCTGATCATATTTAAGTTCATTGCAGAGCCACACGTCAAATTCTAAGGAAAATTGCCGCGCAGGGATCTACCGGATTATGACATTCCATCAGGTAATGTTCTGTTTCCCTAATCCATTAATTAATCTCATATAACTTAACAGCTGCACATGCCTTAATTTAAAACTAATTACCGAGTATAAATCTCACCTGTAACATACATAATATCTTCTAAGCTTCAATAGCTACGCTAGCTAGAATCACATCAGTCAATCGACACTACTATGAACCCAAAATAGCAAATAATAGTAATAATAACATTATCCAACAGAAACTAGGTCAGACGTTTATTCAAAGTCGTGAACTAAGTAGTGCTTAATTTGCTAAACACTGACGAACTCACCAATATCTACTCTTTTGGACTTGCAAATATAGGTTAGATGCGCTTACATTATATGAAGGTTCCGGTCGAAGAGAGTTGTGAAGAGACGTTTCTACATAGGACTCTACATTCACTTCAACGGCCACATTCTTTGTGAAAAACCTGCAAACTCCTTTCGATTTGCGCTATATGCACCCTAATACACAATTTCTAGTTCGTCCTCTGGAAATTTGCCTTAAAGTTGGATTTGAAATAAATAAATTTCACTCACTGTTTGTTTCTTAGGGTCAACTTTAGAAAATTCGAGCCCAAATACGAATTTCTTCAACATTCAGCAGTGTTTCGAATGTTGCATGGATTACCCGAAGATGAACCTCCACGCCCAGGGAGCCTGTCCGAGCGTTTGTCTGTAATGGAACAGGAAGAAAAAGAACGACAGGTACAGAAACAACAAGATCAACAACAACAGCTTTTGAGGCAACAACAAGAACAGCAGCAGACGTTACAGCTAAGACAGATCGAAGAACAACGATTATTACAACAGCGGCAACAAGAGGAGATTCGAAAACATTTACAACAGCAGCAAGAATTACAGCAGGCACAACAGCAACAACAACAACAGCAACAGAAGCGACAACAACAGCAGCTACAACAACAACAACAGCAACAGAAACAAGAACGCACACGACAGAAGCAACAGCAGCAGCAACAACAGCAGGCACAACAGAATCAAAAGAAACAACTAACTCAAACTCAGAAAGTAAGTGATTGTTAATGTGTGCATGACTATTTACTTTAAGAGAAGAATGTACGTACTGTACTTTAGTGGAGTCAAAATTTGTATGAACCGCTGACTATAGTAGTGTCAAATCCCAATCGAGTTTTTAACAAGTCATAAACTCTTTTCAAAAGTAAAATATTCTGAAACAGTATGCTTTGGTTCACCAGTTACCCAAGTGCCTTATTCGAATCCTAAATAGTGCATGGTTATATGTTGAATTTTGTACATATGATTTCTTTTTAGTTGCTTGTTATCAGATATAACATGTCACTTAGTTAGCAGACACAGTACTTTGAATATATTGAACTACGAGGTCTGTCTAGAAGGAAAGAAACATATTTTATTTCCAGATACGGATGTAACAACAAAAGAGTATCAAGCCAAGGAGCTAAAATCCACACTCTACCTCCATTGCAAGTATTAATACCAACATTTGTGATACGATCTCTTAATACCAAGATTTGTGTCACTGTGTGTGGGCTCTGTCGGTGCTTCATACAAGAGAAAAAGAGACTTACTCGTACACGGGAAATCAACTTTCATAACTTACTTTCTAGGAATAGTTTTTCAACACCATTGTTCTTAAATCTTCTGTGAGAATCTTGGCTACAGTACCACGATTCAAATGAACTTCCTTTAGATGAACATAAGATGGATAGCAAATATTTCGTTCAATACTCAAGAACATTTCTAATCTTATTATTTACTATGTATACTAAGACTTTGTGCTAATAAAACAAAAGAAAAAGTGTCTTCAAATTCCTTTAATCTGTATTCATGTTACTTAAATTTTGTCACCCTTAAATGTCATCAGATATACTTTGACACATGTTTCGTGCTACAGTCAAACGTCGAGGGTAGTATGTTGAAAAAGAAAGAAAACGAGAAAAGCACACACGGACATACATGATTGCTGAATCATAGTACTTGCACTGGATATAGATAGAATCATCTTCGACGCCCTTTTATTGTTACACTGTTCCTACATCTGGAAATAATCTCCGCGTACTATCTAGACAGATCGTGTATATTCTCCATACAATTGGTTATTTCTGTTGCTAGTTTCGTCGGCGTTGCTCTGTTGTTATTGTTCGTATTGTTGCTGCTGTTGATGCTTTCAAGCCTGCTCCTGTTATGAGTTGCTCTTGGATCTGTTTTTGTTGCGTTCTTGATGCATCGAAATGTTTTGTTTTTTAAATTGAATTGCATATTTCAATTTCCTGTCTTTTAGTTGTTTGTCTTCTTGTCCCGCTATATCTAGTCATTACGATAGACTATAAGAAAGTGGAGCTTTATCGTCGGACGATCCACACAACATACGAAGTACTATTGAATGTTGAAGAAACTCGTATCTGTACTCAAATATCTTGAAGTTGACGCCCAAGAATTAAAAAAAAAACATAGTTTAATTGTATTGAATCGAACACTAAGGTAAGTTTGAAGAAGTATAAATTATAAGTTTGTTGCGATATACTGCAAATTGAAGGGAAAAGCTCACACCTATAACCAACATATTCATTGGAGTGAATGTAGAAAACTATGGAGACATGATTATTCACAGTTCTAAATGACCGGAACCTACAGACATCGTAATCGCATCTGACCCTCAAGAGTTTATCTTATTCTGTCAATTTACTTCTACAACTTACTCCCAACACTAACGAAGATGAGAAGAGGCGGTTTTTCAATTAAAATGTCGATTAACTCATCTGTGTGACTCCGGCCAATTTTAGTTCGCAAGAGAGATGGTTTGTAAGTGGACTGAACTCTCCAGTAGCCATTTCTCATAATTTCGTTAATATTCGTAATGTATTGTTCAGTATGATATCATTTAAAAACTATTTAACATATAGAAGTATACGAGTATATTTGATATTGAACTCGTACAGTTGAATATCAGAGCGAAATCTGTTATAAGCTTGATCGGTTCAAAGAGAATCCCTACGTTTCACATGCTTTCAATCCATCAATAAACGATAGTAAAATTATAGAACCTAATCCAACGCTAAAATTATGGCATTCGCCTATTTAACTTTTAATTTTGATTTTTTACTTCCCAGAAATGATCCAACTCTAACAGTTTACTTCGATGACTTCACTTCTGAAGTTGGATTCCCCACTAATGATTTACCCTCGTTGTTTCACATATGCAATTCACTTCTTCACGAACAATCTGCAAGCTGCAAAAATGATGCATGGTCAGTATTTTAAAACCAATATACGCATGGTTGTAAAATTCTAAATGAAAAACAGAAAATAACGTCATTTATCAAATGCTAAAATGAAACGTTGAGGATTTGTTACATATAATCGTGTATCTTTGTTCTGTATTTTAGAAAGCAGTGTTATTTCTTTCTCCCATAGTTCATGTCTGGTAAGCGGTGTGCTCAGTCTATAAAGGAAAAATTATCATAATGTCTTAGTAACCATGAACCAGTGCGACGATGTTTGTTTAATACTTAAAAGCAGAACGGATACGTATCAGGTACGATCATCAAAATTTCCAGACGTACTAATGTGACACTTTATACACATTAACGCCGCACATAATTAACGCTCATTTATCGGTCTGAAGAGTTAAATATTTTGTAAGATTTGTACCAGACCAGAATCCTCCCTACGCCCACTCATCCACCACTACTTGTCCAGAGTCAGAGTCATTGGTTGGCATTGTGTTTAACGTCCTAAACGAGCTGATGAGGACGAGACTTATAGGTCTTAGTAAAGTAGCTTCAAACCAATTCATTCAATGGACTCTTGTGGGACTTGTAAGACCACGTGCACGCAAAGCGAACGTGTTGACCTCTCGTACAAACGTGGTTCTCATTGTATTAGGAGCTGAAATAAGAAGGACTGGCGGATCCGATGAGTAATCACAGGAATGTTTCTGAAATACCAATGGTGAAACTTGAACACGACACTATTCACACTACACCATTGAAAGTACAGTATCTTCACAACCTCAAAGTTAAAATTATCCTATCGCTAGATCCCCGCTAAATATCACTCTAGTTCCTTTTGGAATAGCTAATAACGTCGTAAACAAATTGTAAGCCTATAAGTTAAAGTAGACTCCAAACCACCTCGTTGAATGGACCTACACCGGATGAACTCTGTACCACACGCATAGAAAGTGAGTGTGCCAATGAGTTCACCAACGGGTGTAATTCCAGCTGTTATGTAACGTTATTGCCGTTGCCGATAAGAGGGAATACTTATGAGGTACGTACAATGTTTATTAAGAATATTGGAGGAGGATGGATCTCATAGTAAAATCTATTCTACAACAACTTTAGATGTATTCCACAAGCCATGAAGTTTCAACTAGACGACATCTATTAGTGTACCTAAAGGGAAAGTTAATTTAATTTGTCTCCAGATGTAGGAGTCCGTAGAATTTATTCAGACGGTGCAAAGTCCTATTGTTTAAGGAAATAAAATAACTTTAACCGGAAACAAGCCATATGATTTTTATACACATGGAAAATGTTACAGTTCGGAATTAAGATCTCTGCAATGAGTTTTAATTTCTTATGATTAGATTTAATTAGCTTTGTTCGTTTGTTTAGCTAGAAGCCGAAAATTCGCCTCATATCCTAGATTCTCTGTAAATTCTAGAATTCTTGCTATTATATATTAGAAACTTGAAATTCCGTCAGTTCAAAGTAGCTTCACGATTTATATACGTTTTGCAATAGAATAAATCCTGCCACTTTATGTAGTGCATTACTATGTCTTGTATTGACATGCCAGCGTCATTGAGAAACAACTACAGACGTAAACATTGAATTGTGTGCGAGGACAGTTTAATAAATGTTTAACCATCTGTCTGCACCCTCACGTATTTATTCGTTGCCTCAAGTAAACGAAATGCATTTACAATATAAATTATTTTTTGCAATAAAATTCTATGCTTGCTTTAATGTGTTGAAAATATCGTATTTCACAGGAAAGATGGACATTTGGTATTAACTTATTTGTAACTACATTCCCGCGAAAAATATAATAATCTCTTTAATATCCATACGATATTTTTATTTAAGCAAGGATTGAAATCATGGATCAATAAGTTTAGTTTATGATTTGAAGAACTGTAAAAGAAAGTTTCATTTAGTTTTCTTTAAAGAAGATATCCATTCGGAAATTGGAAATCCAAAATAGTGAAAAGCATCATATTCTGTTCTGCTACCCGTAAGTCCATTGTTATCAGATAACGAACTTACCTTAAGGAGAACTAGATCTGCAAATTCTATTATAAATTTAAAATGTATGAAAATAGACTTCAACAGTTTATTTTTGTTATAACAAACATATTAAAATTTACAGTCGGCTAGGTTATGGCAACTACTCTCTTGCCGTCCCATGCGAGCGCCCATGTCTCCTTACTAAGATGAGCCGTGGATCACCCAGGTGAGTTCATCGACACTTACGTGTTAGGTTCGCATTTATCTATCGAAGTTCGACGTAAGCTTTTAAACGGAATGGATAAAAGAAAAAATGAAAAAGTGGAAATATAAAGTAAGTATGGACAATAGAGAATTTTACTAATAAATTTCCTTCAGATCTGCAGGTATGGGTCACGTACAGTTATGATGTCTTCAGACTCCTGTCAAATAGAGTTAAGAAAAATCATGTCTTTCCAGGCCTTAACATAAAACAGGCCTCCCTTCGACGATTTTGTAGTTTAAACCAAAGTCGAAACTGAATTTGGATATGAAACAAATGGTTGTAATTCAATGTTTGTTTCTTAGGGTCAACTTCAGAAAGTTCGAGCCAAAATACGAGTTTCTTCAACAGTCAGCAGTGCTTCGAATGGTACATGAAGCACCCGACGATGAGCCTCAACCACCGAAGAGCCTAACCGAACGTCAGGACAGAGTAGATAAAGAGCGACAACGACGGAAGGAAGAAGAGAAATACGAACGAATTTTGAGACAATTAAAAGAGGAGCGACAGGTGTTAGAACAAAAACATATCCAAGAACAACTAGAATTACAACAACAGCAACAGGAACAGATTCGACAGTATCAGGAACAGCTACAAGAACAACAACTACTACAACAGCAGCAAAAAGATGAACTTATAAGATTTTTGCAACAACAACGGAAAGAAGTTCAGAAACATGTGGAACGACAACAACAACTGGACGAGCATAGAAAATACCAACAAGAACTACAAGAACAGCTACAACAGAAGCAAGAAAAGAAACAACGGCGACGAAAGAAAAAAGAACAACAACAACAACAACAGATAGAAACAGAAGAAGAAGAGAAAGAACGTATAAAGAGAGAGAAAGTAAGTAGATGTTGAGAACAGGCTTAACTACTTTAAGAATAGGATGCAAAGCACATTAATGAAGTAGACAATTGTTTAAAAATATTTTATTTCACACAAATAAACTTAATACTTTCTGTTGTTAGAATGAATATGTTGGTGTAATCTCTTAAAATCCCAATTATTTAATTTACAACCGGCACCAATAATTTCCACACATTAGTCAATCTGCGTACTGATATTTTTTAAAAAAACGAATGAATTATTGGGAGTTAAATTATGCATATATAAAGTATATGTTGAGGAATTTCGTTTCACAAAAAGTGAGCTCTGTCATTAGTTTCTAACGTTTACTAATTCTAAAGTAATTACTTTCATTTACAGATGCTCAAAGTAAAGTATAATTACTTTCTAATAACTTTTCGGAATGTATTTTATAAGTAAACCGAATCTCAATGTAAATTAAAATTGTTTTGAAATAAGTAGCAACTTTTATTAACACAAATGTACGACATACAGTATCGAGTGAAGTTTCGTTTCATCTTGACACCATCCTTAATACGTAATTGCTTTCAACTTTTGAACGCTATTCGTAGTTGTTTCTTTGGCATTTTCATTTTATCTCGGTGTAGTGATAGGTGAGAAGAGAACAAGTAAAAATTTGATCAATAAATAATGAAGATGAAAAAGAATACTTGATAAAACAAATGAAATGCGACTACCGGGATCTGAGCAGGCCGTGAACTTTTATGCACAACGTCAATCAAATTCAAGAATCAGACAACCGGACCAGGCTCTGACAAAATACCATATTGGACTATGATAAAATGTTAAACTTTGTTAGCACTATTAACGCATTAAACCTAAATAGTTGTAGAAAACTACTAAATAATTACAATTAATGAATATCAATCTATAAACCTGCATCATTCATCACTTTTTTAAATACATGAAAAATAAGGTTACGGTAGTGTGCTCCAGTGGAGTTACTAACAGGGATCATCTCTTCGATACCAGAATACAAATGCGGAACATTTTCAGGAAAAAAGAGCTTGTCATCGAAAGTCAGGGAAAGGGCCAAAATAGCGTATCTAAAACAATAACGCTTTTCCAGATGTTAGTTGTCAGGCGATAGTAATAGGACATGTCACTTCGTCAGCTGACAAATTTCTGCAAATTGAACTATATGTGCAACTTGTAACCCTTAAAAATTAGAGTAGGCTGACAATCCTAGTAGCGCTAAAACATGATGTAATAATTGTTTTGTGAATGTTTTTCCATTCTTCTTGTTCCAGGCAAATGCTATATATCGGCTACAGAAGTTTGTAAAGCGGCCTATTACTGCACCGCGTATCAAACCAGGAGAGGAGGATGAATATACAGGGCCTGCATTTCCTGCTGGCATTGCATATCGACCAGCTTATCCGCTGACACCTGCCGCACCTTTGGTAATGCCACGACCACCTCCTCCCCCACCCTCACCGCCACCATCTCCTATTGAGGAGCCAGAAATCATAGAACCACCTCCACCTGAGCCATTGCCTTTACCTGCAGAAGTACCCCCACCACTACCTGGCGTCATCAAACCTATTGGCAAACCAGCTGCCGTTTCTGTTTATCGCCCAACGGAATGGAAGCCACGGACTCCGACACTTCCGCAAGTCCCACGACCTCCACAACCAATTGTTCAACCGGTGCCTCAAAGACCCGCTCCTCCAAGGCCTCTACAACAACCACAACAACGTCCACAACCTCTGCCTTTACCACCGCCCAAGAAGAAACCACAACAGCCTCCGGCTCCCATCATTTCCAAACCCGCTCCACCGAAGCCAATACCGGCACCGTTGCCACCTCCAGCAGTTCCAAAGCCTATTCAACCACCTGAACCAGAACCTCCTCAACCTCAACCTCAAGCACCAAGCAAACAGCAGGAAGCAGTAAGCGATCTCTACAATGAAGACGCTATAGCAGAGACATTAATTTCGAATGCTGAAGTACTGAAAGGAAATACTATCGGGTAAGTGATGTTACTCTTAACCAAGTAATTACATCAATGAATAAAGCATCTTACTAGTATGTTGTAAATGTAGTAATTGAACAGAAATTCAGCACTAGAACGGCAGCATTAAAAAAAAAAAAAACCTGTTTAAATATCGAGTACTTTCATGTTGAAAATAGTAAAAATAACGATGTTGAGTGCTGTCAACAAGAAGTTACCAGACGCCTCCACAATGTCAACAACGCAACACCTGTGGGGGAGATTACAATGATGCAATAAACAAAATGGGGCGTTGAGAAAGATGATGATCTCCCTTGGTGAGCGTAGCTGGAGAGCACTAAAAAGGTACAAGTCCCATAAATGAACACATCCTTACCTGGGGACTTTATTTATAAACACACACTTATAGATCTAACATCCATGGACAATTTCTTGGGGCAAATGAAAACATACAGTACATCGGATTCATAGATAGCAGATCAGTAGGAAATGATTAAAAAAAAAGAAGAATATTAATGAAGATGCTAACAGGGGTAGAAACTTGACAATTTAAAAAGTGTCCCTAAATATGACAAAATGACCTTTTAAAAGGTAAAGAAATTACCGCCTCCCCCCCCCCCCAAATAAAAATGTTTAAATCCACGATGAGAGAACTTGGAGATTTTATATTCAACAGATTTTGTTGTTCATACGAGTTAAACAAGAAAACACTAATGTACACTTTTGCGTTCGAATGGCCGGTTCAACTTGCATCTTTGCTGTTCGTGTGGTCGGTGCTACTTCAAAGACCTTATACAAGCGCTTTCTGCTCCCTGCCCATGAACAAGGGCCGCTGAGTGAAGACAATTGATATTCATCCTGTGCTCTGTATGTGGGTGATATATGGGTGGTGGCGCCACTTGCTAGAAGGAAAATTACATCTCCCATTCGAGCGAGAGCTACACGAGGTTGCACGAATATATATACTTTGTGACGTCACAGCCTTTGACCCCGTTTTTCACTCTTTACACTTCCGGTGCAGATAGTGTAAACTCAAGCGAACAAACCCTCAGGTATTTACGTGTTCACTTCCTTAACACAGATAGGGGTAATTTAAACAAAATATTATTTTCTTTATTAGAATTGACCAAAAACAACAAACCATCATAATAGCATAGTGACTCATCAGAAATACAATCGACACCTTTTCATTATATGCATCTGGATATGGCTACATTGTTTTTAAATTTGTCACATACAGACAGACTTCCACAATTTATCTTCTTCTGTGCATCTTATATATTTCTTATTATCTTGGGACCTTCTCGACGAAGTATCACTCCTCACCTTCACTTCAATCCTATCTATGAGTGTTCTGTTCAACCACCTTTAAAGTAGGGTGACCAAAAACTTGTTGGCAAAAAAGAACCATATGCCATACAGGCGCGCATGCAAGCATTAACTATATGAAAGTAAGGTTGAATACTAGTATTGGTTTTAGCCTATAAAGCAGGAAGAAAATGAAAAAAAAAAAAAAAAAAGCTATATTCTGTCTCTGTACCTCCTCAGAAACTCGGAATGTAGAACAGAAAAGCTGTAGTTATAACCTCCCTTTCAAATTTTCATAAACATTGTATTCCAATCCCTTCGACTTCCCTTACTGATTCGAATTCGATAATTGTAAGCTTCTGGTTTTTATTTCCTATTCATTCTTCTAGCCTACGTCATAATATAATCATCTCCTGTCATAGGCATTGTTCATCTAAGCTTCGAAAAGGTAGCAGATGCTGCAAATAATAATAAAAAAAAATCGCCACAGCAGTTTAAGAGGGTTCTTCGCTCCAGTCCCCCTATTTTTAACGTTTTTCAAAATATTTCAAAAACTAAGAGTACTATCAAAAATATAAATTCATAGCGCACTAGAACTTACAAATTACTATGAAATGCAATGGACAGCGATCTAGAGATCTTGTCCATTGGCGAGTGGTACGTTTTCAAAGATTACGGAGATAAATAGGTTTGCAAAATTAGACTAAACCATTAAAAAATGGCCAAAATATGACCCAAAATAAAAAAAATGTTTAAAAAGGACCAAAAAATGCGAAATGACAATTCTTGCTTTAGCTTGAGGTAAAATGATTGTTTTAATAAAGCCAGCAATGTTCAGAATTCTTTCATTGAGTTCTAATCGTCAGGAATTTACAGTGTAGAGATTTTACACATTGTAATCGGCACTACTTCAGGAAGTTTTTTTATTAGTTTTTTTTTTCTTTCAGTGTATTTCAATTCAATTTACACAGTAGCGAAACATTTGTATAAACATTACAATTTCTGGAAACTTTCTGAAACTGAGAAAGAATGAGATCTTAAAAATGCACAATGAATTTATTGATATGTTCCTTAGTGTCTTTAAATACGCTCGGAAAGCTTGTGACAAAATATCGTTTGTAATTTACGCGGTTTGGATTTATATTCAATGTACATGTTGCGATTTCATATAAAGAAACGAAAGTAAACAATAAGAAATTATTTATTTCTTGCACTAAATTACCAGTGAACAAAACTCAAAGCAATTTTGTAGTTAATACCGTTTTAAAAGTTATCTAGCTGAATTAAATTATATATATAATTGACTTAAATTATATATATAGTTGAGCACTGACGAAAAACTTTTTCTTATTTTTCAGAGTTAATTTCAAGAAGTTTGAGAGAGGCTATGACCACCTTCAGAACTCAGCAGTCTACAGAATGATTCACGGATTAGAAGACGAGCCAGAACCGAAAATTGCACGGTTACCAGAAAAGGTTGATACATCTGAGCACTACAAAACAGTGTGCTTTAACAAGATCTTACAGTAGG
This sequence comes from Lepisma saccharinum, assembly GCA_022664845.1. Classification (NCBI taxonomy): domain Eukaryota; kingdom Metazoa; phylum Arthropoda; class Insecta; order Zygentoma; family Lepismatidae; genus Lepisma; species Lepisma saccharinum. Next base: position 49,950 of record JAGDQP010009605.1, read on the forward strand.
TTGCTTTAACTAAAGCTTTATTTACATAATAATAATAATAATAATCATGCAACTGATGAGTGGTTCTTTGAATTTAGATTTCCCTAAAACCCTAAAAGTCAACTCTGAATATTTGATGATTTTTACAAAATTACGAAACTAGTTCAGTCTTTTCCCAAATATCATTTGACAATTACTAAATGTATTTAAAACAAGAATAAGTTTTACGAGTAAACACTAAGGTTAGGCATAGTGACACTTTTAGTTTTCTATAGTCACAGACACATACACACACACACACACACACAAAAAAAAAAAAAAAAATGATCAAGCCTTGTCGTAGTGAAAACTCACTAAACACCGTGATTTAAGATTTAGAAACAAGGTTCGAGTTACAAATAAATCTTCCAAGGTTAGAAAAAGTAACTTTTCCTACATGTAAAAGACACTTGCAGTTGACTACAGACTTTATCGATGTCTTTCCTTGAACCATAACAAGACAAACGGACCTCTTTCACAACAAAAGCAATTAAAAAGAAAGGATAAAAGGCTTCAACCTAAAGTTCTATGAAGGACGAACCAAAGAGATTAATAAACAAGATCTAATACATTGAAATTCAAAGAGTCAATCATCAGCAAATCATATGTTAAGCAAGCTACTAAATGCATTAGTGTGCCTCTAATCCGCTGTATCCTATTGCATAATCTAAACACTATTCTAAACAATTCACAGCTGTCAAGCACTAGGAAAACAAACAGGTCTGAGAGAAAAAGGTCATCTTTTCTACGCAAGATATCGTGTATAAATATAGTCTACGTGTTATTGAACTTACATTAGTGTTCTTACCAAAATTAATGCTATTTTTATCTACGAAGTTAACAACAGCCTCATACTAGGAACATTCACTTTAATGCACAGTATTACTGAGAAAGAGCCCTCGCTAAACTTGGGTGAAAGCGTCTGACAGGTCAGAGTTATTATAAACTTTTTTTGTAGTTATGATTAAAACATGGATAATATAATTACATTTCTAAATATCCTGAATGCATTGCCTTCAATTGTAATTCAAAGTTATTTCTGCTACGTCTCTTTTAATCTTTATTAAGGACTCATGTGAGGTTTCAAACAATACGTCTTCCGAAGAAAGGTGTAATGAAATTATTTTAATAATTCTGTGCAATTAGAAGTTGAGTGGAAAAAAATGATCATAGCAAGCAAATTTGCTCTATCATTATTGTATCAACCAAAATGATTTGTTGCTAACATCATACAAGGTAACGACATTTATACACAAACACGATTCTATTTCTTCGTTTGATATTTTAAACGACAAGAAGAACTCTAAATATAAAAGAGAAATGCTACCGCTACAAGCATTTCAGAACTATTAAGTCCATTTTTATTGTAATTCTAATATAGATAATACCTACTGTTTGGATGAAAGCTGAATGATGTACTCTCTAAAGTTTGTAAGTATATTTTCCTCATTTTAGTATAATTAATGTACTTACTCACGATGCACTAATTAAAATCACTAACAATAATACAATAATGTAGTTAAAAATATGTGCAGTAAATAACTTTCTAAATGTGGTACATATACTATAGCACGGCCAGTAGAAAGTTACTCAAGAACAGTCCTCAAATTCAGATAAAGCTATATATAGTAGTTTCCGAAGAATAAATATCAATCTGATCTTAGATTAACCATATTAAATATCATTACGCCTGAATACAACAAACCATATTAAATATTACGCCTGAATACAATAAACCATATTAAATATCATTACGCCTGAATACAATAAACCATATTAAATATCATTACGCCTGAATACAATAAACCATATTAAATATCATTACGCCTGAATACAACAAACTATATTAAATATCATTAAGCCTAAATATAACCTATTTAATGCGAAAATTTGCAAAAATATTAACTTATCTGTAGTTTAAATACAAAATAAAATTGATTTTTTAAAACTTTAATTCAGAGGAGATAATAAACATTTTATTTAGGCACCGAAAGATCAGGTTTTATTGAGATGTCGAAAATTTTAACTTTCAAAGAAAAAAAAAATACTAACGGATTTATTAATGAGCATCGAGATTTCCTAAAAGTTCATTCCAGAGTTTTACGTATTTTAAAACTGAAAATTACTGCTTTTATTTCAAAATTCGTATATTGTCGTTTCAGTCAGGTACAGTACGTACCATATTTTCGCGTTTTGTCCTGTATTGAGCAATCGGTGACTGGCAATACAGTACAAATTCAAATACAAGTAACAAGGAGTCCAATTAAGACCAAACATACACCAATAGATATCAAACATTGTCACTAACCTTTCGAGGCCTTTGTGCCTCGAATTAAGAATTCAGTGCGATACTCTCTAAAGTAAATTCTGCTTTCACTTCTTATGGTCAATTATATTTTCATAGTCTTGAAAAATAATCAAGTTAAACACAGGAGTGAAATTTTGGAATAAGCAAACTAAAAATTTAAACTTTTCATTAAATAAATATTGTTAATAAATAAATAAAAGAAGATGAAGTTGAACATTCGTTTACCACGGAAAATAATCTACAAAAATACATTAAATAATTAGTTCTATGATAGGAACACATGAGATATTTAACACGCTGTAAAAACATATTTTTAGTTGCAAGCATGTTTATTAAAATGTACGTTTGCGAATTAATGCTTATAACTGAATTACTAATATGAAATTGTAACAAATTAATTGAAAATTAAATTTTACAATTATATGCTTCAACTAAACTAGAGAAATATATTGATATTCTTTACTAAATGGTTTTTTCTTAAGTATTTTATATGCTGTTCAGTACTAAGGAGTAAAAAAACTATATTTTCATAATTAATTTTATTGTAAACTATGTTTTCATAATTGCATAAATGAAACGTAATTTGTGACAGGTATACATATATTAAAAGAGTATTATTAAAGGCTTATAATATATGGTATAAAAGATCTTACAAGGCACTCCGAAAAATGAGTTATTGCACAATTAAACCTAATCACTCAGAGAAAGAGTAATTCAGGGTAAAAATAAAAAGGGGAAAGTATACTTATATGAACAGGAAGTAATGTAGTTAGTACCAGATATGGTTACACATATTATAATACAATATTTCTGCACATAACCTTTCACATGTTTTTTCCTCTGTTCACTCGCTCGTTAAGGGTTAATATGCCGAAATATTGCATTATATCTGTGCAACTACGTGGAAGATTATTATTACTTAACTTATTGTTCATAAAAAAATGTGATTAGTCAATTACTATGTAAAGAGAATTGGGTTCTGAATAGGAATATGCAAGGTATATTCTTTCTCATCAAATCTTCGCAAAGCAGAAAAATCACGGTAATTCCTGCAAAATAGTTTCGCAACTCGATTTGATTGCTTCATCAGGCAGATTGACGGGAGATGGTAGGAAGAATAGAGAGGTCAGTGTTTACGTAATAAATTTTGTCATTCAATTACGTAAAACAATTAAAAGGCCATTTTTCTGCACTCAAAACAGACCTGTAAATGGAACATGTAAAATAAATAGTAGCCAATATGGCGTTCAACGTTATTTATTAGTTGTATCTAAATCTTAGACACACCGCATGTCCCTGAATTAAGGGAACAAACTTCGAGAGCTGGTTATTCACATCAAAACGAGAAAAAGTTCATTTGAAGAAATTTCTAAATATCCAAAGTTTCGGAGCTACCTGGTGCTCAAAGTTAACGTTGCATCGTTAGAAATGTCGTAAGCAATGTTTATGGTTGATGATTGCAGCTTACAGGGAATTTCTATGCTTTCCCTTGCCAATGAAATCTTTACGTTGCGAAACCTACATATCCAGTACCAGTACACCCGCAATCATGAACATTGTTGTATTGGGTACTATTTCGATTGTGATTTGTTAAGCCGACATCGCTCATGTCATTATTTGTAGATATATGGCGACATTTGTGACAATGCTGCCGTAACTTTGATAGTTTGTCGCTCCGACACTACTCATCTTTAGAATTTATTTTCGAATGAACTCTTTTTCTTGTTTTGACTTAAATAATCATCTGTCGAAGGTTGTCCCATTATTTCAGGGACACACTGTATATCCCACATTCAATGTCTCTCTCTCTATAATAGGTGAAATTTTAATAGAAAGGAATTAGTACTTACGCAATATCTTGAGAAAATCACGTACACAATTACACACGCAACAGTGTAAAGTCACTTATAATTTTCGCATATATGTGTCATCAGTAGAGTAGACAATAAAGAAGTTCGCTTAACACACGTTCACAACTTAAAGTGATAGAAAAACAACATGGCGGACGCATCAAAAACAATTGACGACGTACTGCGCGTGCGCAAGTACTCATGAGAACATGTGTAATTGTGTACGTGATTTTCGTCAAGATATTACGTAAGTGCTAATCCCTTCCTTTCTATTACCATTTCACCTATTAAATTGACTATCTGGCCTTCTCCTATATATACTTTTTTTAATATATATATATATATATATATATGAGCTCCTGCGTAGCCTAGTCGGTAGCGCGCTCGACTTCAGTGCGAGCGGTCCCGGGTTCGATTCCCGGTGGGGGCTCAAATATTTCGATGTTCACCCAGCATCGTGAGGACAATTGGGGAGCTGCTGTGAATAAAAGACAGTGGCGATCACAGTGAGAGCTTCGGCTCTCCTCTCCCAACCCGTCTGGTCAGCGTGGGAGCAGTAGACCAACTCCTCCCTTCGGGGAGAGGCCTCATCCACTAGTGGATTGAATATGGCTGTGATTTATTATTATTTTATTTATATATATATGAGCAGTAGACCAACTCCTCCCTTCGGGGAGAGGCCTCATCCACTAGTGGATTGAATATGACTGTGATTTATTATATATATAAGGTAAAATCTGAATAGAGAGGAATTGTACTTAAGTTGTTTCAGAGGAAACTCACCTGCACAAATTCACACTTTACCCAATAAAAGATCACCAGATATTTCGACAGTAAAAAGTCATTTTCAATAGAGCACTGAATGAAAGTCATGTGTAGGATTACTGGTAGCGACAGAAATCTAGATGCAGACGTCCACATCAAAAACAATTGACAAATTTGCTGCACGTTCCAAGTACTGTTGGGAAGTGGAACACGTAAAGGTTATTTTGTTCTGAAAATTGAGCTGGGTACAATCAGAAAAGGTGGGAGTCAGTGCAGGATACATCATCATAGAAGTGGGAATCAGTATAGAAAACGCAGTCAAAGAAAGTGGTGGAAGTTAATATGGGAAACGCAATATAAAATGACAGGTACAAAGTCAGTCAGAAAAAGTGGGAGTCAGTTAGCAAAAGGAAATCAGAAAAAAAAAGGAAATATGTAGAAATCTCCGTGGCAATAATCACCGTCAGTTGTTCCAAACTGGATGCGTCATCCGCTACGTGGCACCACTATCGCTCCAGTCTTTGGTCTTCGTATACGTGTTCGCCATCAAAATGTTCGTGCTTGACAAAGATCGAAATATAGTAATAATGTCTTCTGTGTGGTTATAATGATATATAAATAACCATGTCTAGGATTTATAGATTTTGAAAAAGCTTTCCATTCAGTCTCCTTGGCAGCAGTACTTAACTCATTTGAACATCAAGGTATCGAAAGTGCATATATTAAATTACTACGAAACATTAACTCAAATGCCACATCTTTCATTAGCCTATATCAAGAGAGTGAAAAATTTAAATTTGGGGGAAAGGGATAAGGCAAGAAGATTCAATTTCTCCAAAACTATTTTCTGCGGTCCTGGAGGAAGTATTCCAAAAATTGAACTGGGATTAAGTTGTAATAAAAATCAATGGCGAATACCTTAATCACCTACGATTCGCTCATGATATAATCCTGTTTGCTTCAAGTGTAGAACTAGAAACCAAAATGGAAGAGCTGAGTAATGAGAGTTCGAAAATAGGTCATAAAATGAATTTAAGTAAAACAAAAGTAATGTACAATCAACATGATGCACAAGAGGAAATAAAGGTTCACGGAGAAACAATATAGGCATAGTTGGGTGTGTTTATCTATAAAAAGGTAAAGCTATCCCCTGTGCCATACGCACGCGCCGTGAACGGTAGCGCTCCATTATCTTGACCTACGGTACCAAGTGAGGTGGGGTGGTCAGTCCCACGCCCGACCGCCTTTACCTTCCCAAGGTGCCCAGAAGTACCAAGGACAGTCTGGTACTTAATTTGATAGGAGGCTGAATGGACCTCAGTGCAAAAGGCATGGAAACACTGAGAAAAGTGTTTACCTATGGCAGCTCAAAACATCGAATGCCAATTTAACGGACGAAATAAATAGAAAAATGTAAAAATGACGTGAAGCTCGTTTGGAATATTAAAACTTCATTTTCAAAAGCGAACAACTAACGTGCCTTAGACGTAAAGTTTATAATCAATGTCTTACCTGTAATGATGTACAGCTGTGAAACGTGGGCACTGAATGCGCAAACTTAAAAATTAAGAGGCATACAAAGAGCAATGGAGATGTACATGTTAGTAGTAACTAGGAGGGACAGGAATGAACTCGCGCACAAACAAAGGTAGAATATATAATCAAGACTGCGAAGAAGATGAAGTAGAGATGGACCGGTCACATAGCTAGACGAACAAATAGAAGACAAATGTTCTAGATTGGATTTGCAGGAAAAAAGAAACGACTGAGAAGACGTCCAAATGCAAGGTGGGTAAATGAAATTAAGCGTGTTGCAGGAGCTACATGGATGAGGATAGCAGTAGATCGAGATATGTGGAACGAAAAGTGTAGAAAAGGGCTGAATATGATGATGATAATGACAATATATGACCAAACCTTTGACGAAAAGTTGCACCTTTCTTTGCGTGTGTCAAGTACCAGATCTGTCTGTATCTCCAATAATGGAAGTAAGACCAATACTTCGTTTTTGATTTCACGTTGGTATTCCCTAAATCTATTTATAACATTTCATTGAGTCATACGCTTCACGAAATTGAGTGATAAAAACTAAACAGAGTATAGGTTAGCCTCTATCTTTCCTACCATCTCACTTCAATCTGCCTGATGAAGCAACTGCATTGAGTTGCGAAAATATTTCCAGGAATTATCATAATTTTATTGCCTTGTGGGTTTTACTGAAAGAAGAATTAAGACTATGATTTGGTCCTCGCCACATGACTATATAATGATGAAAAGTATAATTCAAGAAAATAGTGTTAGTCAATGTTTTAACATTTGTTAAAAGAAGGATATTCGGTTGTGATACTTTGAAGTCGAGCAACCCTGTAAATCGATAGTAATACCCATTAAAACTAAAGGAACATTTAGAAGCAGAATTTGTTGTGAAAATGAGAACATAGCACGAAATTCTAAGGTAGGAAACCAAAGTATACAGCAATTATTAAATTATGATAAAAATATAAATTTAATTTTGTTAAATGTAAGTATTCTATGAATTATTTGTGCAAAATAACCAGCATTGTTGCACTGACGGTTGACATCTATACAAGATGGTAGATCTAAATGTCCAACTAGACCAAATGTAACATTCAATCCTGCCGATATTATATTATTCTCTGGTTTTCAATTATAATAATAGTTGACTTCGGGGATTCGGTAAATTCAGATTTTCTAGCTAAAATATAATTAACCGGGATACTTAATGTTGTAATCTTTAAATGTCTTTCGCTGTATATGGTAAATAATGTGAAGAGCCTATGAAGTTACAAATGTAAGTTTAACGTATGCAGACAACATTATTGTCAGCTTTCACAATTGTGAACGAAATCAGAAAAAGAAAGGTCTAATCTAGTTCATTTATTAAGGGAAGTATACGGTAGTCTACACGATAAGTTAAAATTTCCTATAGTGCTCAGAGACAAAGCTTAAATATTCACATCTGAATATCTTTATAATTATAGATCATTTGGGATGTACTGTAGAACGATAAATTATGGGAACTGATACCAGTAAAGGCATTATTCTTTGTCTTGTGGTTGGAATTAACAATGACACACAGCGAACTTTTCAGATGTTTACATTATAATTTATCAACTCAGCTAGGTAACTGAGACTACGACTACTAAGAATACCTCGAGCTTCGTATACCCTGAGCCTGAAGGAAATAAATAAATAAAATTCCAGTTTCGTAATATACGATATCAAATGTCAACTACTGAATGAGATTACGATCTTTTGATCTGGCGAATATAACGTGTTTCGAATATTCAACTCAACGTACGTAGAATGTGCTTGATTCAATCTTGTACTCTGTGAACACGTGCACTTCGCTCTCTTTCTCTACACTTGAAAACGTGCAACTGTATGCACGAAATATCGTAGTGACTTTTAGATATGTGAATATGTGTGTGTGATCTACTACGAAACTATAAGCTGTAAGTATTTTCCTTCATTTTTCTCAAATTTACCTTATATATATATATATATATATATATATATATATAT